>QZLH01000272.1:37446-48266 GCA_003833135.1 Oehlia diaphana | reverse complement strand
GGGGAATTTCTAATAAAAAAAAAAAAAAAAAAAAAGGAATTTGAAAAAAAAAAAGTGCCGAAAAAATTTTAAAAAAAAAGGAAAAAAATTTTGGTCCAAAAAAAGAAAAAAAAAAAAAAAATTTAAAAAAAAAAAAAAAAGGATAAAAAAGGGAAAATTAAAAAAAAAAAAAAAAAAAAAAAAAAAAGGAATCTGAAAAAAAATAAGTGCCGAAAAAATTCTGAAAAAAAAGGACAATAATTTTGGTCCAAAAAGAGTGAAAAAAAAAAAAAATTTTAAAAAACAAATAACAATAATTTCACGGGTTCAAATTATATGGCATGGGATTTCAAGTTACACAAATTCAAATTATTTATGCGGAGACTAATCTAAACGTCAGACTTTTTTTTTAGTTTTGTATTTTTTTTGTTATATAAATTTATCAAAAAATTTATTATAGATTTAATAAATAAAAACAATTTCACTTAATAAAAAATTTCACGAATTTATTAGTCAGAAACCAATATCATTGACTAAAAAAAAATATCGAAAAAGCTGTAGGACATAGTTCTAATCTTATAGTCTTGACCCAAAAAGAATAAACAATATTTTTTGGTTAAAAAAAAATACCAAAAATTTTGGTCATAATGTACAGGACACTTGGCAAATTTTTACGCCGATTGTCGGCAAATTGAAAAAATTGATTTTAGCTAATATCACGTGACATCATTTCTTGGATTCAAGTGTAATTGATTGACTCAACCCGACAACCTGACAACACATGCACACACTGCAGGGATCTTTAGCTTACCTTATAGTTTGTTGGTGACCAGGATATATCAGTTGAATGCTTTATAATGATATTTATAAAGAAATTATTAAAGAAAAATAAATGTTAACATAATAAGAAATAAGGTCATTTTATTATAAATTATGCAATAATATTTTGTATATGAAAATTTTACAATGACTACAGCACTGCGCCTTTAATGTCAACATAGTAACATAGTTACTGATGTTACTGATCAACCTATCTATATTGACATCACGTCGCGTAACATTTTAAGAGTTTCAGAATTTCATATGCACTCTCATTGATTGTGTATTATTATACAATTTATTTAAATAGTTATCTTTTATACAGGACGTGTAGACATAACTAAAAAAAAAAATATTTTTATGGGTCGGTAAAAAATTTCTCTGTCTGTCACTCTACCCTGATGTCTCGCAGTATCTGAAGGACGCCTACTCCTGAAAAATCTGACAAGGACGGTGAAAGGGAAAAGCCGTTCGATACTCATTTCCAAAAGTGGCTAAAAAGTGGCTCAGGAATCATCGTACTGCGCTATGAACGGATTTTATTCAGATTCCGATATGCTGGTATAATAACAATTAGTAACGGATTTTAAAATTGCTTATATTTACCTTACTAATTTGATTAATAATCAGAATAATCAGAAAAATAATATATGTATCAAACAATAATAAATTGCGTAACAGACATCTATTTGAGTCATATGAGTCATAGTTAGTAAAAATTAATACTATAATATTGATAATAAATAATCGAAATAATCGTGTAATGGACACATATAAGTCTCATATTTTTTTTATATATATATATATAGGTCCCATTTGGGCTTTTTTTTCTTGGTTTCTTTTAGTTCCCACTACCTTATCTTTAACTGTAATAGAGTTTGACGGAGCCTTTATAGATGGCGTTAAGTGAAGACTATTATTACCAGAAACTGCTTCTTTTGATTTCTTTTACTTTACCTTTAACTGAAATAGAGTTTGACGGAGCCTATATAGACGCGTTAAAGTGAAAACGCGTTAAGTGAAGACTTATCTTCTCTCTGTCTAGTTCTTCTCTTTATTATTTGTTAGGAAAGTTTAGAACTCGGAAACAACATTATTACTAGCCTTTTATTCATATTGTTCATATGGACCATCAAAGGACACTAAACTTTGGAGACATTATAATAGAGGGTTTGTGTGTGTGGTGTCTTGTCTTATTTTTTTTGTCTTCTTTTTTTTTAGGTCTATCTTCTCTAGTCAAAGCCACAAAATTAGTTGGTGAAAAAAAAAGTAACGAAATAAGATCTTCATCCAAATAGAAAATCAAGTGGAACAAAAGTGAGAAATCGAAGTCTTAAATTTACAAGTGAGTGTCTGTTGTTTTTATCTGTTCACTGGTTGCCTTCAATTATAGGATACACGGGTAGTACCTCTGAGGTCAATCACAAACATGATAGTATCCGGTGAGGCCTACAGCGTTTAGTGAGGAGAAATAGGGATTACCATTAATTTCGAATGCCTTTTACCATTAATTTCGCCAAACACCCCTATGCTGAGGATATTATCTCTACGTGCTTTAATCCTAATAATTGTTGACTTCTGGTCGTGTTTATGCCTGGTTGTCTTCAATTATAGGATACACGGGTAGTACCTTGAGGTCAATCACAAACATGATAGTATCCGGTGAGGCCTACAGCGTTTAGTGAGGAGAAATAGGGATTACCATTAATTTCGAATGCCTTTTACCATTAATTTCGCCAAACACCCCTATGCTGAGGATATTATCTCTACGTGCTTTAATCCTTAATTGTTGGCTATCCAGATGATTCGAATCGGATCAGATCGAATCTGATGTTGATAATAATGCTTACTTGCTTAACCGAGTGTACATAGGTTAACCATTTTTCTCTTTCAGTTTTATAGGTCATTCTTTTTTAACCGCCAGGAACCTTTGTAATGTCAGCCTTCCGAAGTTTTAAACTGCCAGGAAGTTCGCCTAATATATTTATCATAGAAAGAAAGTGTATTTATTACGAAAAAAAGTTTTTAAGGAAAATTTTATTATATTTTTCCGTAAAGTATATTTTTTCCGTTAGAGTAATATAATGTTTTAATAAAAAGAAGTTTGTAGGTTTGAAGAATGATTGAAATTTTATTTATGACAAATCTTAAACCTATTAAATGTTTCAACGCATGATGGATATGATGAAGACACATAACATGATCTAAGTAATATTTTAGCAATTGCTACGGTTCGTTGAGCAATAGTACAGTAATCAAGGGAAATACTTAAAGATTAACTCAATTATTTATATTATTAAAGTACACTAATCATTAAATAAATACAATTTAACATAATTTTATTAATTCCTTTGGATATGTAATTTCCTTTTAATACTCAATGAGTCAATGAGTGATAATATCGTAAATTACATAGAATTATTTGAAGTATTATTCCTATTATTCCTATTGTATGTAAACACGGATATTAAATAGGTTGGATTTCGTAGAGTTCAATACTAATAATATTTATAAGCTGATAAAATATAATACAATTAGTATAGCTAAACTGTCAATTAAATTTACTTCTAACATTGATACGGCAACTCAGAGCGAATTAATATTTCCTTGATCTATTTTGTTTAACAATTAATAATGAAATTAATCGAAAAAGCAACCAACTTCGTATTATACATAAATCATAATAACGGAAGGTGTATAATGACGTATATAGAAGATATAGTTCAGTTTATAAGATAAAACGGCCATTAATAATTTTATATTTACAATAAGAATTTTTTTTTTTTCATAAATGTTATTCTAAAGGAAAATGATGTAATTACTATATTTACAGTTGAACTTGAAGTTTATATATTTCGAATACTTAGATACAATGACATCATGTTTAAGTCATCTTACAATAATCACAAAAATATTACAATCTTACATACAATTACATTTATAGGCTATGACTTATGTTGATATTAATAATAATAGTCCAAGATTTCTTTACCAATTTAAATACTGTACGTTTGCTAGTACTAGAATCCTAATACACTGGTTTTTTTTTAAAATGTCAATCAATCCACTATTTCTCGGTGAAGATATTATTGATTTGGAATGTATAGAACAAAATACTGAAAAAGAAAATTTAGATCGAGTCGTGGAACAATATATAATTGATGACGACGAGTGTGAAAATGAATCTGTCAAAGTGTACACTGTTGAAAAAGTACTTGAACATAGATTTAAAAAAGTAATACATTCATTCATTTATTTATTTGTTGTATATTGCTTATTTCAAAAATGATTTAATCGTTATTACGTTGTTTAGGGAAAGTTACAATATCTATTGAAATGGAAAGGATGGTCATCAGAATATAACACATGGGAAAACCATACGAATGTGTAAGTGCCTATTTCAATCATAAATCATTTTACATCTATTCCATTTAATAATGTTTTAAAAATACATTTAGATTTGCAGATAAATTGATTAAGGAATATTGGAAAAAAGTTAATTCAGAAAGGAAGTCTAGGAAGAGTCCATCTTTGGAGATAGAAATCGAAATTAAAAATGATTTTAATAAGAACGAATCCCTGCAATCTAAAAAAATAAATAATAATTGTAATTTTAATGGAAATGATGAATCTCCACATTTGCTAGATAGTAGTAGTTCAACAAAATCTCGCTATCAGAGAAGGATAAATTGTGATATTCTCAACGTTGATGATAGTTCTGACGAAAATACTATTAATAGTCCTGCGCGTAACGTTACCGCAGAAAATATTTATCCTAATAAGAGAGATCAATCTGAACAGGAAACATCAACGACTTCAAAATTAACTGCAAGACCAAGTTCATCAACTGTTGCACAGTCTTCACAAACTCAATTATATTCACCACCTATATTTTTGCAAAGAATTAAACCTTCATTAATGAAAGAATTGTTGGATCCTGAAATTCGCGATCCTAAAGAAAGTCTTAATTGGGATGAAGATTCTACTGATATTGAATTTCTTGAACTTAATGATCAAGGAATAATAGTGGGATATCTTAATTGGTAAATCTAAAAAAATTAAAAATTTTAATAACATTTGAGGAAATTATAAAATAAGTTATATATTTCTAGGAAATCAGGAAGTAGGTCAAGGCATCTCCTTGAAGAACTTCATGCTAAATGTCCTCAAAAGGTATTTAATTATATATTATTATTACTATTATTAATATTTGAAAATTTCGAGAACTCAATATTTAATTATATAATAAACACTTATTTTATTGATTATTTATTATTATTAGATGCTTGAATTTTATAAAAAAAATATTCGGTTTGAACTTGAAAATGAAAATAAGGATTATAAAGCTCTTCAAAAGTTCAATTCCACAAGACGTACTATGACGCGTTGGTGAAAACTGGAAAGACAAACATTCGTTAGAGTTATTAATAATATAACCGATAACTAATTTTCCTTGTAATTTTTTTGCATTAATTTTAGTATAGTTTAATAGCTATAGCTTTTTACATTTTATAATATACGATTCGTTATTTTTACAGTACTAAAATTTTGAGAATTTTGAGATTTTTTTATAAAAAAAAATGCATTAAACTTTAATTGAAAAGTTTAGTCTAATTCTATTGTTTAACCGATTGGTATTAATGTAATTTCAATCAAAGTTTAAAATTGAATAGATCATGCAGACAAAGCTTACATACTGTATTTCTTGGTGAATAATGCATGAATCAATTAAATCATCCAATCAAATTCAAATATCATCCGCACAGGATTAACTAAATTCAAAGTAGTACATATCATCAATTTTTTTTTGGTAAAGTATAAAATTCGTGCCACATTTTAATCACGTGTGGAGTGAAATAATAACGTAAGTTTGTTACACTATAAAAACGCCCACATTCCATAATTTCACAGGTTAGATTGAGTTAATTAATAAATAATTCTTTAAATACCTGATCGACTGCTGACTTGAAAAAAATTACCTTGGTAATTTATCAAGAACTTTTTTAACCAACGAAACGATAATTTGTATAAAATAATCTCGCTTCATGATCTTCCGTTTCAAAATAGAAAGGATTATTACCTTTCAATTCTGTCCTATCCAAAAAAATGAATCAATGATGAAAAGGTTACAATCAATTTTTCTTAGTTTATCGAAAGCTGTTACCCTCTTGTTCGTATCTCAATCTCGATAAGAAATTAAAAAGATGCAAAAATTAAATATTTTTATTAATATAGGACTTGTTGAAAGAATACCATTGATTACCTGAAAACCTTAAAAAACTCTCACCAAAAAGTGGTACATTATAATAATCTTTATACTGCTCATATAGCACATTTACTAACTTCTGCATTAAAATCTATTTGGTCGCTAAATGAAAATATAAACTAGTATATGTAGTAGTCGTATAGGTTTGATCAAAATCGTAAATACATAAGTCGCTCAACTATAATTTTCACTCTAATCAAATTCGTTAATTTACCCGTTACTTTCATATTATCTTAAAACAAGATAATCTAAAGTGAAATAATAATATATTTAATTAAATGAGAATTTAGAGTTAAATGAAAGTCTCTTGTATAATTCCATTGAAGATATCGTGACAATTTGAAAAATTTATTTCGTGAGAATTATTAATGAAGAAATCTTTAGTAATTATAATTAACTTGTTCAACAGAAGCGATATTAAAACTTTTTTTTTTAGTAAAGAACCTATTTAAATTCAAATAATTTGTATATGTTTAATTAATTTATTAATTTATTTTCATTATATAGTATTCACATAATGAGAATTTTGCGAATTATGAATAAAAAAACGAAAATTCTACGGCTGTGAAATCAAAAACCTTAAAATATCAAGTTTTTCGTTCGTTGCCGGGAATTTTAAAACCGTTAGAGAAAATAAGCAGCATGCGTTACTTATTAAAGTTTCTGATGTAGTTTTGAAAGAGGATTCTTTGGAAAGGAAAGCAAGGAATTGAAAGACATGTTTGTGCTATTTATTGTACAAAAGTTTCAGGATTTGAGGTAAATATTTTATTTTTACTTATTTTTTTTTTTTTTTTACAATAAAAGATTGTCATAGACTTTTTTTTAATTACACGTGGTATTTTATAGCTTATTTATGGGCTGATGTTGGGTGTTATATAAAAAATGACTGAGGACGTTCATATGTTCTTATATTGTATTATATTAATATATTTTTGATTTAATTAATAGATACAACATATTTTCCTAATAGATATGAAATAATGTATCAGAATTTTAATTTAGAAGAGTATATTCTATTTTTTATTTTATCAAAGCGTTTAATAAAAAATTCACTACAGTTTATTCTCATACGAATGTTATGTATCCATATATCAGATTACTACTTCAAAAGTCTTTCAAATGTTGCAATTGACATAAGCATGTAAATTCAAGAACAACTAATTGTAAATACACTACACAATATTTTGTATCATACTACTTCTTCAATTATTAATATTACTTTTGATGAATAAGTTAATCTCGTTCTTTTCAAACTTTATCCGGTTTTGAAATATATAACACGTACAATCTTAGTCATAATCTTTCTGCTCTTCTTTTTCGCTTCATTTGAAGATGATCCAACCTCAACTTCCTATTCTTTGCCAAGTGCTCGATCGTCGGTAGATCTAAATGATGAAAGAATTTTTTTAATCAATTAATAAATAATTTTACAAATCTGTTTACAACTTTACTTGGGATGATAGCTTCCGATAAGCAATGCAGTCTTTCTAATAATGCAATTTTCATTTTAACATATGGTGAACGTGCCTCTCTTTTTAGATGCATATAAATGTATAGTATATTATATAATATCAGGAAAATGTTACCTGAAAATATTCTCGAGCGGTAAAAAAGAAGTCAAATAACCTATAATATATTTCTTACTAAACTAAATAAAGAATGCGTCTAAAGTATATGCAATCAATTAATAACATGATTATAAAGTATAACAAAGTGTAACGTTATCATTAAGTTAATGGCTCCAATACTTATAAGGTTAAATATTTTTTGTGTTTGGTATTGGCGTATTGTCTTAAAAAAAAAAACTTTTTATTTCGTCTATAAACTAAAGTTATTATTCACATAATTTAATTAAAAGTGTAAATAATAATATTTTATTCATATAAAATAACAGTTATACAATATAAAGAAATACAGGTTAAAAATACAAATAAAAATAATAAAGTAAATAAACATAAAAAAAATAAATAAAATAAATAAAAAGGTTTAAAAAATAAAATTAATAAATCGAAATTTTATCATTGATATTGGGTATTCGTGATATTAAAAGAATAATTCAAATTATTATTATCTTGTTGAGAAAAAGTAGGTATGACGATAATTTTGAACCCTGGAATATCAAAACTAAAGATTTCAGATTGAGAAGGATGGATTGTAGTCATATTAAATGAACCAGGTGGAGAAGGAATATTTTCAATAGGTTGCTGCGGCTCAACATACTGCGGAGTATACGATGAGACAATTGGAGTTGGAGTTGAAGAGATATATTCATTAGAAGTGGGTTGTTCTGAATTATCGGTGTTTACATAAAATGATGGGAAAATATTATCAGAAGAGTTGACATTCTCATCATTATAATTAATATTTGAAGAACATCCCGGTTGAATAACAGTAGATTGTAAATTACTGAATTCAGTAAAGGTCGGGTTATTTTGATTATTTTGATTTTCTTGTAAAGTATTTTGATTCATAGTTGATTTTTGAACGAAATTTATAAATTACGAAAAATTTAAACAGATTAATCCTTTTTTTTTTTTTGGAGGAAGAAATTTTGAGCCATTTTATAGCAGAAAAAAAATAAGCAAGCGTTAGTAAGTTAGTAAGAAATAGGAAGTAGAAATTAATAGAGATTTGTTCTATTGAGTAACATAACATAACATCAAATGATAACTAATGTTTGGAATACATGATATGTTTTTTTTTTATAATAAGGGAATTATTGATAGTCTTAACACAAGAACGGAAATATGTTTGCTTATCAAACATTTATTTTGTCTTATAAGTAAATGTTTGGAATACATTATATTGTCAACACCGGAGTGACCTAATCTTGCAGAATAGGCGCTAATCTTTGTCATTTCATTTTTACCGTATGCAAACTTATTAATAAAGAGATTTATTTATATTATAATATTAAAAAAATTTTTTTACACTAAAAATTATTTAACCAGAAGATTCGGTTATATCTGATTCTCTACTGCGGAAATTAACGAATTATTTATGTCTATAATAAAAATACATTGTGGTCGCCATTCGAATTCTATATTATAATATAAAAAAAAAAATTTTTTTTTTTGAATTACACTGAGCTAAAAATTACTTAACCAGAAGATTAGTCGATAAATTAGTAAGATATAGATTTAATTCTCTACTGCGGAAACTAACAAATTATTTGTCAAATTTCCCATTAAAAACCGGTAAACAATAGTATAGTATTTTTAGTAAAATTTTGCTATTTGTAAGTTTTCTTTGCTATTAACAGATTTGACCAGTTTTCCCGCCAGTTGGGTAATTTTCATGTCGGTCGATATCTGTAAATCGTTCTGCGGCCTTTTTTAAGTAATGAATCTGATATGAAAATCTTATATCCTCTTATGATTTTCCATTGTGAATTTTCAAAAAAAATTTACAATAATCGAATCAGAATTAATTTTTGAATATAAAATTTAAATTTAAATCATATTATTTTACAAAAACCCATGTCTTCAGATTTAGTTCTAAGAAGAATTTCGATTCGTGTGTTAAACTGACGTAAAGTTCATTTCCATATTCATTTGAGGGTTGCGTACCAATGCTTGTACAGTTGCACTTTAGCTATAATATCCATTAGCTTAGAAAATTCTAATATACGAAAAAATAGAATTATAATTTTTGTAATATGATTTAATTGATTTATGTATCTTATTTACTTAACACTAGCCTGTTTATAAATTGTTAAAGGTAAGTTTTTATTAAAGAGAGTAGAAATTTTAGAATAATTTAAATATAAGGCGGTTCAACCTTTACAATTGTCGTAATTACATATTTATATATCGTTTGAGGATTACTTACATTTAGGATATTTAATTATGACTCACTCTGCTCATTTTACTTGACTGGAAGATTTAACTAAAATATCACCAAGAAAAATGATTTTCGCGGCCACAAACATTTTGGACCCGTATCACCCTCAATTTTAAAGAGAAATTCTACCATTCATAATAATTATATGAAAAAGAAATTCATTATTTGTAGTTAGGATAACCAGAAAATAAAAATAAAAAAATTACCCATGTGTATAATTTAATAAGCGATTCGTCCTAAATTAAGCTTATTTCGTTTATAAATTATATTCATACATACAATTTTACTTAAAGTGGATTTATTTCGTTTGGAAAGATAAATAATTATTTTTATTTTCTTTATTTAAATGATACAACAGTTATACAAAGAAATACAAGTAAAAATAAAAAATAAAAATAGAAGAATTTAAGAAATAAAATTACTCATAACTACAATAATATGCTATGAAAATAGATAAATTTATCGTTGAAATTAAGTAAATTAGGTTTTCGTGATATTCAAATGATTATTTTCTTGTTGAGAAAAAGTACGTATAACGATAATTTTGAACCCTGGAATATCAAAATTAAAGATTTTAGATTGAGAAGGGTGGATATTAGTCATATTAAATGAACTAAGTGGAGAAGGAATGTTTTCAATAGTCTTTTGTGGATTAGGAACACACGGCGAGCTAATTGGGGGCAAAGTTGAAGGGATATTATCATTATAAATGGGTTGTTGTCCGTAACATACGATGACACGATTATCACGTGTACTGAATGTAAAGATGGTCATCGGTCCTAAAAGACTGCGGTCCTACGGTCCTACACCATAAAAAGACGGACCGGTCCGTCTTAGTGTAGGACTGCGGTCTTTCGGTCCTGTATCACATGTAATAAGACCGTCGGTCTTTTTAAGGACCGCAGTCTTT
>QZLH01000272.1:21725-36324 GCA_003833135.1 Oehlia diaphana | reverse complement strand
TTGGAATTGGTCGGTCTTTATATTATTTTATAAAGACCTTAACCAGATTAATAGATTTATTTAATATAAAAATCATTTATTATATGAAGACCGGTATGAGGACTGGTCGGTTCCTCGGGACCGGTCTTACTGCGCCACAAAAAAATGCAAGACCGCGGTCCGGTCCTACAAGTCCCGGGACCGACCGGTCCAGGACCGAGTAGGACCGGTAGGACCGATGACCATCCTTAACTGAATGGCAATATTCGTACAATTCAATTCTGATGTATTGAAGCTTGTGCATAAACTACATCTTACTCCGCATGATCATCAACTCCGACATCACTATGCTCTAAAATGTTGAGAAATTATTATCGGAAGAGTTGGCATTCACATCATTGTAATTTAGTAGATTGCAACAAATTACTGCATTCAGTGAAAGCGTGAACATTTGATTATTTTGGAAAGTATTTTGACTCATAATCGAATTTTGAAGAACTTATGATTTATAATGAAAAGTTTTAAACAAATTGATCTGTTTTTTATTATTTGTGAAGGAAGTAATTTTGGGTCATTTTTATAACGTACTTTAATACGGTAAATAGTAATGTTTATAATTTTTCCTTATTAATTATTTTTGCGCCAACATGGTAGTACGGTATGACACAAATTAAAATCTGTTAATCGGGAAATCTAAAGAAGGAAACTGCTCAAAGATCTTTTGTCTCACATATGTTATTCTTGGATGTGAATATTAATTTTTTTAAATACTGTAAATATAAACAAGCGGGAAATGTTTGAATATAAATTTTTTAATTAAACAAGCGGGAGATGTTTGAATATCATTTTTTTTAATAATATAAACAAGTAAATATCAATTTTTTTAAAAAAATTTGGATATCAAATTACGAAAGAAATAAGATAGATGTAATATATAATAAATTATTATATTTTATTTATGCATGTCACGATGAAAAGTTGCACAAGCCATATTGACAAGTTAGGTTCTTTCTTCATTTGATAACATTTATTCATTGTATTAATACTTGAATGGTTGGATCAAATACGGTTTTGTAATACGCAACAAATATTATTTATTTACGATAACGGGATCAAATGGCTCGTTTAAAAGAACGCACGTTTTATAATTTCGAATCTTGATTGGTTATTGGTTGTTCACTTGTTCTTAATCGGAAACTTATGAAACATTAGTATGATCTGCAAAAGAAAATACATGATAATTTACGAAACTTGATGATAAAATTACATAAATTATTTAAATTTAACCTGACCAACTTATATGTAAACGGATAATCTTTCAGGATCTACACCTTATATCCTCTTATGAAGTTTAAATTATATTTATAAACTTTCTTATATAATAAATAAATAAAAAAAATATATATATAATAAATTTAATTTATTATATTTAATATATTTTTTTGGAATATAATAATTGTTTGTAAAATAATAATAATAATAATAAATTTTTGTTTAACAAATTTAAGCAATGTAAATTTGTTCCGTCGTTAAATTATTACGAGATATGAAGATTATAACGGGAGAACTCAAAGTGAGGTATAAAAGAATTTAAGGGACAAAAAAAATCTGGTTATTCCTTCATTATTTCATTTAAAAACAAGTTTTTGATCTTGGAAGCCGGTTAAATTATATATATGATGTATATATTATATGTATGTGTATAATATATAAGTAATAAAATTAATAATAAAAAAACTATAATATATATATATATAAATATATACAATCATGTAAAGAAACAGAAATTTATTTAGGTTATTTTAAATGTATTCTTTTAAAGTCTTTTAAAGTAATGTTATTGTGTTCTGTGAAATACGTGTAACAAACAAAGAGCTGCATATTATTTTACCAAATCTGAGACGGCAAATCATTATCACATTCTGTTTCTTTGTGTACTTACAATTTTCCATTTTGTTCATATCGTTATGTATAGAAAAATTCCTATATAAAGGGAAAAAAAAATCGACGAATTTTCTCAATCAAAAACATTTTTTGAAAAAAATAAAAAAATAAAAAAATATAATTTTTGGTATAAAAAAATTTATAAATTATTTGATTAAAAAACTTTTTCGTCAGATTTTTCCTATTACAAAATTACAAAATGAATGAAACAATTTCATCTACTGCGGAACAACATTCTTCAAATATTAATAATTATAATGTGATTGACAACTCTTCCGATAATATTTCCTCGGATCAGCAACCCATTTATAATGAAAATATCACTTCAACTTTGCCTCCAGGTAGCTCGCCATGTGTTCCTAATCCACAACAGACTATTGAAAATACTACTTTTCCACTTAATTCGTTTAACATGAATAGTGTTAATCCTTCTCAATCTGAAATTCTTAGTTTTGATATCCCAGGGTATAAAATTATCGTCATACCTTTTCCACTTAATTCGTTTAACATGAATAATAATAACCCTTTTCAATCTGGAATTCTTAGTTTTGATTTTCCTGGGTATAAAATTATCATTATACCTACATTTTCTCAACAGGATAATACTTATTTGGATTATTCTTCTTCAGATATCTCAAATACCCAATTTACTCAATTTCAACAATAAAAACTTTAGTACATGTAATTTTATTCCTTGAATTCTTCTATTTTTTTATTCCCATATTTTTTTATTTTTATTTGTATTTTTTATATTATATTTCTTTATATTGTATAACTGTTATTTTATTCATATAAATAAAATATTCTTTATCCTTTTAAACGAAATAAATTCACTTTAAATAAAATTATGTGAATAATAATTTATAAACGAATTTCAATTTACATGGTACGCTTGATAAAACATTTCTTCCAGTCAAATAAAGTGAGCAGAGTATTTAAACGTGCGTTCTTATAAACGACCATTTATGATTAAAAAATCCCTCGCTTTGTCGGCTTATCACAAAGTAGTTAATAATTCAAGTATTATTATAAATTACGTCAAAAAAATACATTCTCTTTAAAAATGATCTTAAAAAACCCGTTATCATATATTTGTTACGTTTTATTGATCAACAAAAAACATTTGTTTTTAATGAAAAAAAAAGTTGATATATTTCCCTTGTTTATATTATTAAAAAAAAATTGTCAAACTTTTATATACTTAGGAAGTTGTGTCACTCATCAATACACAATGCAGACGTAAACAAATAATAAATAACTAAATAATTTATATATTATCTAAATTGTATTATATAAAATTACGTTATAAAAATGACTCAAAATTTCTTCAGATCAATTTGTTTAAAACTTTTCATTACAGATTGTAAATTCAATTATGAGTCAAAATATTTCCAAAATAATCAAATGTTCCCGCTTTCGCTGAATGCAGTAATTTGCAATCTTCAATTATTCAACCAAGACATTCTTAAATATTAATTACAATAATGTGAATGCCAACTCTTCCGATAATAATTTCCCAACATTTTATACAGACACCAATTATTCAGACTCTTTGCCTCCAATTAGCTCGCCGTCTGTTCCTAATCCACAACAGACTATTGAAAATATTCCTTATCAACTTGGTTCATTTAATATGTCTACTATCCACCCTTCTCAATCTGAAATCTTTAGTTTTGATATTCCAGATAATAATTTGAATTATTCTTTTAATATCACGAATACTCAATTTCAATGATAAAATTTTGATTTATTAATTTTATTTTTTAAACCTTTTTATTTATTTATTTTTTTTTTTTTTATATTTTTAATATTTTTTTACATTGTATTTCTTTATATTGTATAACTGTTATTTTATTTATATAAATGAAGTATTATTTATCCACTTTAAATTAAATTATTTGAATAATAACTTAGATTTATAAAAGTAATAATTTAGGGTGAAATCATTTATTAGAAAAACTTTCAAGTGACATACATTTCGTAGAGGAACTTTATAATTTAAATTTTTATTAATAGAATTTATCTTTTCAAATTGTAGAAAGTAACGAAGATATGAATGAATTACTCTTACTTGTGTATTTTCCCAAATCCACCGAATAATTAGGTGTCGTAAAGTATCAATATCGTAACATCTCATAATACATTAAGCTTGGTTTTTGACTACCGATAAAATAATTCGAACCACAAATTAAGTTTTAGGGTTCTTTTTTATAAATTCGAAGTAATCCCACTCCGGTAATCCCTACGCCGAAATTGTTAAAATCCGAGGATCGAATATTTTGCTGTCACGCAATATTAACTTAATTTCAATCCGGCCCCAAGAAGTGAAAAAACGATTATTGTGAGAACAATAACACCATTGCAGAAATTTTTAAAATCGAAACCATATCGTGACCAAGTCAAAATTTTATCATAGACCTTATAACCAAGGCTTGGTCACGATATGGTCTCACATCGTTACAATAAGTTCAAGTCAATCGTATGTATAAAGTTGATGCATATTAAGGAGATCGTCACCTGATTTAACCGTTTCGTACAAAAATGTATTGACATCGAAAACATATGATAAATGTATATTTAAATTAATTAAATTCATGTTTAGTTATAGTAAACAAATATTAAAGTTGTAGTAAAGTTATAGTTCATTTATTTTAAAAAGTTGAAAAATGTACTATAAATTTTATATTAAAGTGTTCTATTCTAAGTCTAATCATACGCATTATTCTAATATTAAAGAAGTTTCAAAATTTTTGAGAATTCTGATATTTATATGTAGGAAGCCATTCATCTAAAAATAAAAGTAAAAAATAAAAAAAAATATAAAATTACTACGAAACACCAGTGGTGCTCAGCACCAGTGTCGCATGGTTTTATTTGTATTGCGTCACTCAGCATTTCAGATTTGTTAGTTTATTTTTTATTTACGCAATTTGCAGTTGCTTCCTTAGCTTTCGTGTATGTCTTTTTTTCCTTCATTAATATTTACTATTCTCTCTTCTTTTCATTTTATTTCGTCACTCCACTTCGTCACTTTTTGTAGGTAGTTTATTCACCTTTTAACGGCTTTAAAACTTTGGCATCAGTATCCTAGTAAATGGTAAGTTATTTTGGGTCTTTTGGAATTGGAAATTTATTTTCTTTAACTATCTTTTTCTTTTTTTTGGTTGGGTTGTTCACTTCTTTTTTGGGCTTTATTGTTTTTGTTTCTTTCTTATTATGCCATGCTGTTCCTTTCCTCTCCATTTCGTCTCCTATCATTTTTTCCATCACTGTTTCATCTCCTATCATTCTTTTTCTGTCTCCATTTCATTCCATATATTCTTTCATCTCCATTTCATCCTATATCATTTTTTCTATCACCATTACACTCTACATCGCTTTTTCATCATCATTCGTTCCTTTAATCACCATTTCATCTCCCATCGTTTTTTCCACTACTATTTCGTGTCCTATCATTCTTTTTCCATCTCCATTTCGTTCCACATTATTCTTTCATCTTTCACCTCTATTTCATCCTATCTTTTTTTTTTTAATCACAATTTTGTTCTATATCACTTTATCATTATCATTCGTTTCTTTCATCCACTATTCTCTTGTATCATTATTTCTATCACCATTTCGTTCTATATCACTTTTTCATCATCATTTCAACCTATACCGTTTTTTTAATTACCATTTCGTCTCCTATCATTTTTTTATACCACCTTTCGTTCTATATTGCTTTACATCATCTTTCATCCCATATATACTGTTCTTTTCATTATTATTTCGTCTAAATCGTATCCTATTGTTCTTTTTCATTACCATTTCGTTTATATCACTTCATCATTATCATTTCGTCCCATACCATTACCATTTCGTCCTGTATTGTTTTTCTATCATCATTTCATCCTATATATCACAATTTCATTCTATATTGCTTTTTCATCATCATTTCAATCCATATTGTTCTTTTCATTGCTATTTCGTCTCCTGTTGTTCTTTTTCCATTACCATTTCATACTATTGTCCATTACCATTTCGTTTATATCACTTCATCATTATCATTTCGTCCCATACCATTCCCTTCATTACCATTTCGTCCTGTATTGTTTTTTCTATCATAATTTCATCCTATATATCACAATTTCATTCTATATTGCTTTTTCATCATCATTTCATCCCATATTGTTCTTTTCATTGCTATTTCGTCTCCTGTTGTTCTTTTTCCATCTCCATTTCATACTATTGTTTCTTATTACTCTTTTTGTTCTTTATTGTTCTTTCTTATTCATTATCACTCATTTTGTCCATTATTATTTATTCGACTGGGGTGTTCTCAAAAATTAAAAGATGTACGCAATTTTTTACAATAATACTATTGGTTAATTATAATCACGTGACACAGGTGCTGGCCACCAGTGGTGATAAATAGCAAACTTCTTAAGGTTTGAAGCTGGACTTGCAACAATATTTGATATACAAACAATTGAACAGGTATTGTCATCACTACATTTTATATATTTTATTTATTATTATAAAAATAATTCTTTTTTAATAGGAATCACAAGCTACGCATATCGTATCAGATAAATTGCGCAGAATAAATCATGGAAGATTATTATTTCTGTTGGATTATGTTAAATGCAATGGTATTGATTATTTTTATGTAAAAAAGGGAAATAATCCATTTGCATTAGAATCTCCATATAACAATGAATTAATTCGGCTGGATAAGGATAGTTTAAACTTGCTTATTCCGCTGCATAACAAGCTAATGGAACAGCACTTAAACAAGATCCCGGATTATTTGGATTCTGAATATTATTTAATTGATATAAAAACAGGAGAATGTACATGTTTTGATTATGTATGGAATGGTCCATTCAGAGATGTCTGCAAACACTGTCATGCAGCGTTAATTTTTAAAGAATCAATTGGGGTTTCGGATCTATTATTGTTTAAGCATGAAGTTAAAAAGGAGTTGGTACAATATTTTAAAATAAGCAAAGAGTATTACCCGCAGAATCAAAATATCTATTGATATATAATGGTGATGTTGAGGCTGCTTATTCAGAAATAATTGATTTATATCATATGGGCGGATTTGATTCACAGGGTAAAATTACTTTATTGCCTCATTGGTTCTTTTGTATAATACTAAACTGATCAGATTTCACATCATCAATTTAATTAATTTTTTTTTTTTGAACTTGCCAACGTTAAAAAAAAAAAAATATTTTTTAAAAAAACCGTGTTTTAACCCATCCGACTTAGGGTATGTCAGTTTGTGAGTTGTATGAATATTTAGTGCTGGAGATTTTTTCATGCTTTTGGCTAGTTTTCTATTTCTTTTAGTTTTCTTTTTACCTTTTAGATCTAAGAATTTTTTAAAAAAAATATTGTTCTAAATTCTAAGATATTTTGAAAGTGAATTTTTGAAAAGAGTTTGGGTGGTTATCTTTATATTTCACTATTTTTTTATTGTAAGTGTTGAGCGTACAAAATGTTTTATTTTCTTATTATACTTTTAAATTTAAAGTATTATAAATACTGTAATAGATTAAATTTATTATTTAAAAATCAAATTTTAAGTTTTAAACTTTGGCGTCATGAACGCTGCCTGGCCACCCTACGTCATAACTGATAAAGATGCCCAATGATCAACTATACCTTTGCAGTGTAAAGCATATCTTTTCTTTCTTGTAAAGATACTTTTCTTTTTGTGGAGCATTCTGCAAAATAAAGTGAGTTCCATCTATAGCACCAATTATATTTTCAATACCCCCAATAGCTTCAAATCCATCATGAACAAATTTTCTATCTTGTCCAGTCGGCCATTTAATATATTCTGATTTATATGAAATAATAGCCTTCATTATTAGTTTACAATATAATAATACAGTACCTTCAGCTATTCCATAACGCGAACATATAGAAAAAACATCATCCTTTGATCCTAATTTTCTTAAAAACACAGCTAATTGAAGTTCCACAGGTGCTTGTTGTTTTATATAGTTGGAGGTGAGTATTAAGTAAACTGACTAATGCTTTGAAATTTTCTGGAAGCATTCTCATAATTTTTTTAAATCTAATGTCATCATAAGATGGTAAAATGACATTGTACCAATATTGAGATTTAGCTATATTATATATACGAGGTTCTATATAACAAGCTTCATTTAAAGCTAACAAACCAAGTATAAAAATTTCAGAATCTCCTTCTTCCTCTTCGCTTGAATCTATGAAATCTTCTTTGTCTAACTCTACCAATATTCTTTCAATAAGTTTGTCCTCCGTAGCTTGTTGTAACTCTTTACGTTTATGTGACATTTATTTATTAAGAAATATGTAAAAATAAAATTATTGGAATTATTGGATATTGTAACAAGTTTGAACTAAAATCCGACCTAAAGCAATTCAATTTGCAACCGAAAATAAAAAAAATTTATTGGTCAAATTTTAGTAGTACAAAATCGACCAAAAAATGCAACCGACCAGAATTGAACAGGGCTATTGCATCTTTATATGATAATGGAATTAATCCATAACTCTTAAAATCACAATTTGGCGATTTCTGCTTGATCAAATTGATTTATATTTCAGATCACAAATTGCAGCCACCCATTTTTCAAATGGAATATATAAATCTAATGCTGATGGTTTCTTGAGTGGGTCTGCACTTAAACAAATTTCCATTAATTGAATATAAAGAGTGGGTTCCCTCAGCAGGTTTTGGTCTTAATCCGGCAACAATGCCATTTATTAATGAATGATCATGTGGCCTATCATGATAAAGACATTCACCAACGGGCGTCCTTATCTTACAGGGGGAGTGTATAATCTTAACGTACTCCTGGCAGCCCGAGTTTAGTTATGCATGTGCACGTGCGTTAATTCTGGACGTTAATATTGTACGCTCCCAGTGTACATTAAGGAACCCCTTCACCAACTGATAACGTCCACATGATCAGCTATAAATATCAGAGGTTCACTTCTTTTAAAAATTTCAGGGTTGACAAATGGTACGACCCCAAAGATACTTTCTGAATTTGTGTTAAATGATGGTCTGTGTAAACCAGTGTTGGACTATGACCTAGAATGACCACTATGACCTATATGACTAGTCATAGGTCATTTGGTCATTTTGAATTTGTGAGATCATATGACTATGGTCACAAATTATTAACCAATCAAATCATATAATAAATCTGCCAGAATCCATATTATAAGATAATTATATAGATCATGTGATCATTAACCAATGACATTATGATTATATAATTATGACCAATGGGCATATAACCACCGATCATAAGTACATACAGTATGATCACGGTCAAAAATTTCAATATGACCTGATCATTATCCATCACTGGTGTAAACCGGCATCAGATACGTTTACATCTATTATATCTCTGTCAGATTCAACTAAAATATTACCTCCGTGTAAATGACCATGAATGAGACCATGTTCATGAATTTTATATATCCTCTGACAATAAGAGATTGACAGTATCACTCCAACAGAGTAATTCATTACAAGAATCGAAGAAGGAATATATATATCAAAATCTTTAGTTACTAATAAATACATAAGCTAGGCTAGTAGCAAAATTTAACTGATCGCTTAGTTCTCTTAACGTTTAAGTATTGACCTTTGTCAGACCACCACAGGACCATATACCTGCAGCTTCATCTCAGTTCCAAAATGGACCTTTCATCTACAAAGCGGAGTATATAGTAGAAAAAGATCCTTCTTTTCCAGTATATTTTATATGGTCAAATTGAGAGAAATCAATCCATTCAAAAAAGTCCATATTTTCTTTCACATTCTTTTGTGTATGTCTAATAAGGTCATCTATTTTTAGATCTCCACTAGACCAATTTTAAATTTTCTACCAAATATGCAACACAATTAACGCACTAGAGAATTGATGTACATGCTTTTTTACAGTTTGGATATGCTGCAAAATTACTAGGTAAGTTAAACATGGGTTGATATTATAAGTGAGTGGGATGCAAGAAAAGATATATGTGAAAAAAAATATTATAACAAGAAATTATACATTTTGAACGGGATGTGAGATATTTAAATAATATTTTATTTTATCCCATCGGTATTATGTATACACCGATGGATTTTTTTGTAAATTATTCCACCGGTATAAAAAAAGTATAAAAAAGTATAAAATTCATCGGTGTATACGCCATACACAATGAGATAAACCTGTTATTCCATGGGTATCTAATAAATACTCCATATATACCGATGCTTCCCTCCCTTCGGGAGGGGGGGGGGGGACCTCAAGGCATTGGTGAATATTTCAGTTATTCATTGATACCCATGGAATAACAAGTATTTATTATTTTATTGAAATTTGATGTACATATGGTACTGTACATACTGTATATCAAAACAAAAACCAATAATTTCATTAGATTGTAATTTTATTGTATTATTTTATGTGGAGCATATGATTTCATCTTATCGTTCCTTAAAATAAAACGTTGATGGTTTTTATTTTTAGACTTGTTACAAAAGACGTATTTGAATTTCTAACGGAATAAGAATCCCATTGAATACTGTATATTGGAAGCTACATTATTTTATTATCTTAAAACAAACCCCCAAATTAATTATAATGATTGTATACAGATCCGTGACAACAATATATAGAACGTATAAGTTCAAAGAGGTTTTTGATTATAGATGATATAACTTTTTTTTCTTTTAATAAATTTAAAAATAAATATTAATTTGTGTTTTTTTTTTGAAAGAAAAAAAAAATGAATTTATCTAAATTTGTTCTTATTGGCCACTTCTTTAATGACCACTTTTTTTTTTTAAAAAAAAAAAAAAACTTCGCCAACATACATTTGTTGGAATTTCTGAACATAATAATTTTTAAAATAAATAATAAATTATTATTTGATCTGGTAAAAAATAAATACTTTTTTGTTTAACATCCTCATGATTTTTTTTTGTGTGTGAGATTGTGTGAGAAAGATTTTAAAATTATGTATGGCTAGTGCTCCGAACGAGTTGATTCAAGTCGAATTAAGAGGTAAATCGTATTTGACTCAGAAAAATCAGGTCAATTCGAATCGACTCAAAAAAAAAATTGATCCATAATCGACTCGAATCAGGAAAAGATCAACTCGAATTGACTAGAATCGAATGATCAGATTTGATTATCTGATCTTTTTTTTTTTTCTTCCAGGAACGCCTTCTTTAATAACATACAGTTGATAACCCCTAATTTGCGCCTTTAGTATCAAACATAACATCAACACTACATTTCATGTAAAGACTTCTAGAAATGCAAGAGTACAGAAGGTTAATATATTTTCTTTTTTTTTGTTTTTTTAATTTTATTATCCTTTTTTTTTACTTAACTTGTTCTTATTTCTTTAGAAACGGTTACTTTTGGAACTGCAATTTCAGTGGACTGCTAAGAATACAAAAGGTTAGTATATTTCTTTTTTTTCGATTTCTTTTTTTAATTTTATTATTTTCTTTACTTACAATATTCTTATTTCTTTAGGAAAGGTCTGAACTGCGATTTCGGTGGGTGAGCTACTAAAAATACGAAAGGTTAGTATTTCTTTTTTTTCCGTTTTCTTTTTTTAATTTTATTATTTTTTTCTTTACTTACAATACTCTTATTTCTTTAGGAATGATCTCTTCTTTCGGAACTGCAATTTCAGTAGGTGGGCTACTAAGAATACGAAAGGTTAGTATTTCTTTTTTTCATTTTCTTTTTTTAATTTTATTATTTTTTTCTTTACTTACAATACTCTTATTTTTTTAGGAATGGTTTCTTCTTTCGGAACTGCGATTTCGGTAGGTGGGCTACTAAGAATACGAAAGGTTAGTATTTCTTTTTTTCATTTTTTTTTTTAATTTTATTATTGTTTTTTACTTACTTTATTCTTATTTTTTTAGGAACGATCTCTTCTTTTGGGATGGTGATCGGATATAGAGGTAAATGGGAAGCGGGTGTGTGTAGGTCAGCGGGTATATTTATTGTAATTAAGAAACGTTCTAACATTTCTTTTCTTTTTGTAGGATTAAGCAAGCTGACACGAGTTAACTTGAGTTGAGTCAAGTATCAATTTAGACTTGGATTTATTGAAAAATCACTGACTCGAAATCGATCTGACTCGACTTGACTCAAGATTTGATCCGAGTTGACTTAACTCGTTTGGAGTACTAGAAATAACTGATGATTGTGCTAGAAGCATAGTAAACACACTTTTTGTATATCAAAATGAAATAAAATTAGTTTCTGTTGATTTTCTTGAAAGAGTGAATAATACTACAATGGGACAAACCCTTATGACAATACTTACTACATATAATATATCTTTTAATTTACCTCACTTGTTTCTCTCAGATTCTGCCGCGTACATGAAGAAATGTTATAGAGAGGTCCTATTGCCTTTAATGCCTCAATTAATCCATGTACCTTGTTGCGTGCATATTATAAACCTTATTGGGTAGGCAGTTTAATATTTTTTTTATTTTTTTAAAGATCTTCTTATTAAAAATAAGATAATTAATATTTAATTAAATATATCAAAATAAATAACATTTAGAGATACATGGAGAACATTACCAAGGTTTGCTATTTTGAAAAATCTTCTGGATAAAACTAAAGAAGTCTTTGTTAATTCTCCTGCTCGAAGATGTCAATATTTAACACATTTGAAAATGCATGAAATTTCATTACCATGCAAAATTCCTTTATATAATAAAACGCGTTGGAATTCTTGGTTTCAGATGGTATTTTATGTAAAGGAACATATTGTTTATTGGCCCTCCTTTTTTAAAGAAGAGTATGAAAATGACAAAAAGCATAATACTTTAGAATCTATTAATTCTTGCTTACAAGATGAGCCAAAATTAGGCACAATTACAATTTACCTTAATTTTATTTCTTTTTATGCTAATGAATTTGTCCAAGACCTTGATTTCAGCAATCAAAAAAGCCTGTTATTCCTTTCGCAGAATTACGACTTCAACAACTCACTTCTTATATTTTGAATTTAACAGGAATTCATCTAATTTTGGCTCTTTGGAAAATTTAATTATTCAACTTAGATTTAATCCAGAAGATTTTTATGTTATTTTTCGGTTAGCATTTGAAGCAGCTTATAATAAATTTGCTGTACATATTCCCAATCATCCAGCCTGACACCTCTTTTATTCATGCCAAGTTTTTGATCCTAAATATATTTATACTGGAGACATTTCACAAAAAGATATTTGGCAATATAATGCAATTCATGAATTTGCTAATCCACCAGATGAATTATTAAGAGAATGGGGAATTTATTGTGGACTAGGTAACAATGAAGTTCTTGGCGAAATTGAATTAAATCAATATTGGTTAAATAAGGCGACACAATTACCGATCCTTTCCAAAATTGCTTTAGAATATATTTGGCTTCCAGTATCAAGTTGTAGTGTTGAACGAAGTTTTTCTATGTATAATTCTCTTTTAGATAGTGACCGTCAAAATTTATCTCTGGAATCTCTCAAAAAATTAAATATGATGTACTTTAATGGCATTAATAAAACTTAACTTTTAATAAAAAATATAAAAAATTTTTAAATTTTAATTAAATAATTTCAAATAATGCTGTTTTTATAAAATAATATCACATAATATAAAAATTTTTGAAAAAAATCACATCACATATTTTGGTTTTAACACATACATAAGAGCACATCATAAAATCATCGTCCCTGAATCTGAGTAACGATAAAATCAAACTTTTTTTTTACTATGCTTATATCATTATATAAACATTTTTTTTACTGTGCTTATATCAATATATAAACTTTTTTTATACTATGTTTATATCATTATATTATATTTCGTGTCACCAATTAAGAGTTTATAAAGATCATTTTATAATAATCACGATGTATTCAGAAAAGTATATATACTCTCTAACTTTTCTCTATTTTCTCTAAAAATATTATCGTTATTTCTAAAAAAAAATATTCTCTCTAACAAATCATTCTATCGCTTTAAAGGATTATATCCAAAATGTTAATGGAACCAAACTGTATACTCTTAGGAAAGACTTCTCTTAATGATTCTTTTACGGTTCGCGTTTGTGATAATAACTATATTGATGAAAATGAAGTATCGTATGATCAATTCAAAATTTCAAGCCTCAAGTATCTCATCTATAATGAGTTAAAAAAAGATGGAATTAAAATTAATAATGATAATTATAACAAGCTAACCCTTTGGAAGGCTGACGTCGCTTTCGGTAATAAGCTTAAAGATCTTACTGAAGAACAAATTTGTAAAGATAGCGAACAGTTGTTTTCTATCGACTTTTTTACGAACCGTTTTCGGGATCAAAATGCGGTTAACGAAAGTCTCATCTTCGTACAAGTGCCCGCCACTGGTAAGTGTCTCCCAACGTTTTACCTCTCGAACATGAAATTTGCAGTCCATTTCGTTTCTCATTCGTAATTCATCCTTCCAGCCACCACATTAGTTGCTGTTCTTTCTTCTCAACAACCAATCTTTCCTTTTCGACGAAATTTTGATCACAAGTTCTATGATCGTGAACAAGCTATAAATCAAATTGCAAACATTGCCAACATGAATTATACCAACCGCTTGTTATCCTATCACCGAGATCATTATTTTATTCTGGTTCCTGGTGG
>QZLH01000272.1:0-18772 GCA_003833135.1 Oehlia diaphana | reverse complement strand
AAGTTACTTGTTAAAACAACGGACATTGCGGAATTCAAAAGATCAGTGTTGTGCAAAGATGAAATTACCCGCCCACTTGAAACGGCTATTTTCCATTGTGTCGACGAATGTGCAAATATTGACCATCGTTGGGTTCTAGAGTCCGCTCCTAATGGAAAACCATTGGCAATATTTATGCAGGATAAACATTCAGATCTTGATACGAATGATCCTACTGTCAGCGGACCAGAACTTAAAAGTTGGTACGACACAACACTTCAATCGGTCAGTAGCTACTCTAACGACTACGATATAGTTCTTGTCTTTTTTACGGTGCGACGTTTTACAGGGTCAAATCTTTGGGAAATGCCTCGATTGCTTCTTATTGACGATAAATGTATCACTGAATACCTTTCACCAACGTTTGCTCACCGTGGATTAGTGTCGCCACCAGACAATTATGACTTAGAGCAAGTCCTGTCTTGTCCTATTTCAGATGAGTTAATGAGTTAATGTATTAAATAGTTTTCTTTACAAGTAATAAATATAACAAAGATAGTATGTACGTAGGCTACAATAAGCTTTTTTTTTATATGCTGAAACGATGAGATTGACAAACTTCAAAACCAAAAGGCTTAATAAAAATGGTTTAATACAGATTCTGTAATTTTTTTATTAATAAAGAATCTTCACACACATCATGTCTACTTTATAATATACGTACATCTTTATTAATGAGTAAAAATAATATTGGAGTAGAAAGTTTCGTAATATGAGAGTTCCTTCTAGCTACTTCATATTATTATTTAATGCTAACTTTTCGCTATCTATATGCCTATCTATTTACCAATCTTCGAAGAAAAATATCCAAATTTATCCATTTCATCTATTGCCAGCAAAAATATCAATGAGTTAAAAGAATAATCGTTCAATTAACCTTACCTTTATGTTTCTTATTCATGCAATTCCAATCCGCCTCTGTATTGAAAACTTTTATTAGAGATCAGTTTTTTGATTCTTGTATCGAAACTTCAAGAATCATGCACACGATTGATGGTGCAAGTTTGATTATTC
The DNA here is from genome assembly GCA_003833135.1 of Oehlia diaphana. Classification (NCBI taxonomy): domain Eukaryota; kingdom Fungi; phylum Glomeromycota; class Glomeromycetes; order Glomerales; family Glomeraceae; genus Oehlia; species Oehlia diaphana. The sequence continues at coordinate 17,719 of QZLH01000272.1, read as the reverse complement.
AGTTTGATTTTTTCATTTTACTCGCACAAGGTGAATATAAAAGGATTCACCTATAATTTGCAGGGATCAATCCGCATCACGAAAATCTGATCTCAAGACGCTCCAATTTAGAAAAATTTGACGCTATCCTTATATAAAGACAACAAGGGTCTTTACGCAAGAATATATGCAGGAATAAATTATTTATCCCTGTGATACATGATGTCGTCAGTCATCTATTTATCAAACAATCGAGCATATTTCATTGTCATATTATCACATCATAAGTGTAACCGTGAAGAATCTTCACGATCAAAAATTACGTGAGTAATCAGGTCAAAATTCGGAACTAATAAACGTGGCATCCGCCTGACCACTTATCATATAATCTCAAGTCAAGACGCCATGATATTACGCGGTGGTCATGAAAAACGAGGTATTTCCTCATCAGAGATTGTTGTACTAAAAATTTTTTATTCAAGGAATAAATACAAAAGTTCTATCCCCCTATCTATTCAACTGCGAGATTACTCAACTTTACCCTCTCATTCCCCTCTAAATGAAATACCATTTTCCGCATTTGTTATAACTTATAACCCCCTTACATTTATTTATAACGTACTTATGATTGCTTTGTGTTTGAAGACAATCTGAATGGCGACTGTGCAAAGCTTCATCTTTTTTCGGACAGTAATTTGATCGTGACATTTTGTCAAGGTTTTCATAGTCTAAAATTATGTTTGAAATAAAAATCACGTGTGCGTGAACAATTGTTCATGCCGATCACTTTTGGCAAGAAAAATTTTTTAATACATGCGAAAATAAATACAAATGTTCGGGACGTAGCCCGCGATACATGACGTCTATGTTAATACTCTATCCTATTATTCTGTTTTTACCCGCTTCGATAATCTCTGTGATTCGATTCTGACTATCAAACACCCACTTGATTTGCCCAAACAAGTTTTCGACAGGCTTTGCCAAGTCCTCACGGGTTAAAACAGAGTTATTAATTGGTAGTGGTGAGGGCGACAAAGTACTCAACAACACTTCTACCTTCCCTTCACTATTATTCTCAGAGCTAGACGAGACTAGTTTGATTATGACCCAATCTACAGCAGTTGATACAATCCCATACATTACATCCTCATGTAAACCTGCCGTATCGTAACTACGTTTTTTAGGATTGCTGGATGGATGTCTGCAGTTGGACTGCATTTACAATGACTGAGCCAGAAATTAATTTTGATTTCTAATATAAATTTTAACCAAATTATTTCATAAAAAACGTTTTCAAATCTTCAGCAGATCTAGCTCTAGGAAGAATTTCATCTCGTGTACTAAGCTGATATCCCAATACTTCTTTTATAATTGTATTTTCCTTAGTTAAAATATCACCAGTCCTATTCATTTATTGGCTAAGAAATATATCGTGATACTACTGATTATAAATTAATGAGGATTAAATTAGATTAGTATAATGATAATTAATTGATTTACGTATATTATATACCTAATACTAAACTGTAAATATTATTTGAACAAGGTTTTATTTTTAAAGTGAGTAGCTATAATTTGTATATTTATTTACCTAAACGTATCTTTAAAATTTGAACTGAAGAATTTATGCGGATTTATTACTTACTTACATTTTAGGATATTTAATTATGGCCCACTTCGCTCATTTTACTTGACTGGAAGAAATGTTTTATCAAAGCGTCTTTGCATGGGACCCGTATCATATTCAACTTTTACATATGATTTTTTTGCATTAAAATTGAAGATAAATATAATGATTATACGGAAAAAAAAATATCATTATTCGTATTTAGGACATAAAACAGGAAAAAAAATTACTAATTTTTCTTGTACCATGTGTATGATATTTTCGTCCTAAAATTGAAATTATTTCGTTTATAAATTATTATTCACATAATTTTAATCAAAGTGAATTTATTTCGTTTAAAAGGATAAAGATTATTTTATTTATAATAATAAATAAAAGTTATACAATAGTAAGATATATTTCACATCACGGTGTTTAACATCATAGTTATATGATTTATGCATTGTTACCCTAACTTTTTATTCTATTTATTAATAATCTGGTTAAACTGATACTATTAATATAATAATTATATTTCACATTACAGCACTTAATGACTTCACTTATATTTTTTCTTAAGTTTTTCAAATTTTTTTATTTTGCAATAGATTGCAACATAAAAAATAAGAATAGTACCAATTAAACCTTTTTCCCAACCATTTTTGAAGGTGCTGAGCAATTTTAATTGGAGTAACTTCTTTGATTTAAGCCATAATTTTTGTGAAAACACGTACTATGGTGTTGAGCACCAGTGGTGTGTTTTTGTAAAGTCGTAAAGAAATATAATATAAAAAATGCAAATAAAAATAATAAATATAAAAAATATAAATCAAAATTAAAAATATAAAAAATAAAGAAATAAAAAGAGTTAAAGGAATAAAAATTACGCGTAACTAAAGTTTAACAAAATATTTTATTGTTAAAATTGAGTAAATTGGGTATTTGAGATATCCGAAGAAGAATAATTCAAACAAGTATTATCTTATTGAGAAAAAATAGGTATGACGATAATTTTATACCCAGGGATATCAAAACTAAGAATTCCAGATTGAGGAGAGTTATTACTAATCATGTTAGTGGAAAAGGTATGACGAAAATTTTATACCCTGGGATATCAAAACTAAGAATTTCAGATTGAGAAGGATTAACACTATTCATGTTAAACGGACTAAGTGGAAAAGTAGTATTTTCAATAGTCTGTTGTAGACCATGAACACACGGCGAGCTACCTGGAGGCAAAGTTGAAGTGATATTTTCATTATAAGTGGGTTGTTGATGTGAGTAATGGTTTGTATAAAATGTTGAAATATTATCGGAAGAGTCGGCAATCACATAATTATTATTATGTTGTTCCGCAGTAGATTGTAAATTAAACATGGGATCATTTTGATTATTTTGTAAATTATTTTGGTCCATAATTGAATTTTATGAATTTATATTATAATTGAAAAGTTTTAAATAAATCAAACTGATTTTTTACTTTTTCGAAGAAGAAATTTTGACCATTTTTATAATAAAAATAAGATTTTTTTGTGAACCGAAGATTTATCCTAAAAAGATTTATACTACAAAAAGGTTAAGCCAATTATGTGTGAAACCCGCCCAGAATTTAGCCGGTCTCGATTCAAGAATGGTTTTGACAGGCGGAATCACGTACAGTATAAATATTTCGTTGTATATAAAAGTTACTTTCTAACTGGAAAAATTCGTTATTTGTGGCGGTTCGTGCGACATTTAACGAAAAAAAAAAAATCATCTCGTGCGACTTTAGCAAAATTATTTTCCGCGGAAATAGAAAAAAAAAATCATCTCGTGCGACATTTAACAAAATCATTCAATAACTGTTATTGGGTAAAACTATGTTATAGATGATCTCATTTATTTATGGGTAAAAAGGCCAATGAAATGCCATACTTCTAGAAAATTTTCTCATAATAGTTAACACAATACTTTAGCCTTTACCCCTAAACTTTGTCGAGAAAAGAGTTGATCACGTAAAACATCCGCAGCGTACTACTTACTATATTATTCCTAAAATCAAATGTGTATTTTTAATTTACAAATGAAAATTCGGTTAAAAAAATGTGGTGTTTATATGTTACTCAACCATGTCCATTTTGCAGAAGAATTAAATTTAATGAAGATTGAAATCAATGTTTATTAAAAATTCTTTTTTTATACTAAGTCACGTAATATGTGTATAAACACCTTAGCCGAATTTACTATATTTCCCTGATTCATTTTATAACAAAAATTATGAACCAACACCCGAAAAAGAACTTTTGCTTTTTTTTGTTTTATCTTTCTTTTTACGGGTATACAATTAGTATAAATTTAGTTTCTATAGATTGTCCTTCATTTATTATAGTAAATATATTATATATAATAATTAGTTAATTAAATATATGGAAATTCTAAAATTATATTCCACACCTACGGTGTTCACGTATTTTTTTTTATGTTGTTAATTTATTATCTGTTATCCTGTACTTCATTTAATGCTGTGGCATATACTTCATATATACTTTTCAATTTTTTTTTTAAATAGCGATATTTTGAGTATATATCTTTTTCTGACAATTTTCAAGGGTGTTGAACAATTTTATATTTTGTGATAGCATGTTGAGCACAGTGGTGGAATAGTTAAGTCGGTAAGTCATGCAATAATTTACAGTATAACTAATCCGGAGAATAACTTTAGCTACATCAAAACTTAACTTTATATCTTGTTCTTTCATAAGCTACCTGTCCTATATCTTAATATCCTCTTTGAAGTTCAAAAAAAGAATTATCATTTTAAAGATAATACTAACCTGTTTATAGATCTTTATAGATTGTTAAAAGCAAGTTTTATTTTAAATTTAATAGAATTTTTTTAGAATTAATTTATATAAGGTTTACAATTGTTGGCCTAAACATATCGTTAAAATTTGAAGAATTTACGCGGATTTCATTAATACGTGCATATTTACATTTAGATGATCCACTCCGCTAATTTTACTTGACTGGAAGATTTAAACCAAGATATCGACAAAACGAAATGTTTTCCAAGCGTTTTACATGATATTACGACCACAAATATTTTGGACTCATATCCCCCTCAATTTTGAAAAAGAAATTCATTGGGATAACCAGGAAAATAAAAAAAAAATAAAAATAATCCCTTTTATACCATGTGTATAATTTCAATAGATGGTTCGTCCCAAAATTGAAATTATTTCGTTTATCGTATAATTCTACTAAAGGTGGATTTATTTCGTTCCGCCAAAAAATATCAAAACTTAAATCACGTGATAAATTTTGAATGCTGTGTCTAATATCATGTGATCTTTATTACGGCGAAAGTACAACGATACAATATAGTGAAATACAATATAAACAATACAAATGAACAATAAAAAATATAAAAGAAATAAAAGAAATAAATAAAAATTTAAAAAATTTTATGAGTAAATTGGACTATTGGAGCATACGATATTTTCGTTAGGAGTGGGTTGTTGATCTGAGTAGAGTAGTTGGCGTTGTATAAAATGTTGAGAAATTATTATAGAAAGAGTTAACATTTACATCACTAATATTGAAGATTATCTAACAGTAGATTGCATTTTGACTATTTTGTTAAGTCATGTTAAATTTTGAAGAATTTATATTATTATATTAATTAATCAGCATGTTTATTATACAAAATAATGCAATAAAGCATAAAGATAGTTTTTTTCTATACTACATCTCTATGGACTTCAAACGTATACCGTAATTATGATTTTTTGGCCTGCTGAAACTTGAGACTGCCTTACTTATTTATTAAACATTATAATGGATTCGGCCACTACTTCTTAGACAAATTTTCATTTAATTAAGACAATTTTTTCTATGGGAAGAAAAATCAACAATAATCAGAGAACAATTTGTGAATAGAATAAATAGAAACATATTTTTTGGATTTATGTAGGATTATTTGTTAGGACGAATTGAAAAAAATATTAACAATCCGAAATGTTTTTTAACGATACCATTCATAATTAGTATATATCAAAGAATGTTAAAGGTATTGTCGCCAATGTCGTGTATAATAATATCCCAATAAATGGTTCGTCCTAAAGTTTCGTTTATATATGAACCAAAGTATTATTCATTTAAAAGATAGATTTATTGGAAAAAAAATATTATTATTATTTTATTTATTATAGTATGATATAAAAACTATACGATATAAAGAAATACAATATAAAATAAAAAAAAAGTACAAATAAAATTAATAAAAATAAAAGAAATACATAAAAGAAATAAAGGAGATTTAAAGAAACAAATGCTATGTAATATAATTTCAGAAAATTTTATTGTTGAAATAGTGTAATCATTTGAAGAAGAATTCAAGTAAATATTATCTTGTTGAGAAAAAGCAGGTATGACGATAATTTTATACCCAGGAATATCAAAACTAAAGATTTCAGATTGAGAAGGGTGGATAGTAGTCATATTAAATGAGCCAAGTGGAGAAGGAATGTTTCCAATAGACTGGAGGTAAAGTTGAAGTGATATTATCATTATAAATGGGTTGTTGATCATAATTGGCGTTTGTATAAAATGTTGGGAAATTATTATCGGAAGCAAATTTGATTATTTTGGAAAGTATTTTGACTTAGTGCTCCTAAACGAACGGGTCAACTCGGGTCATGTAACCCGACCCGACTTAAAAGCTCGGGTCGAGTTCAATAATATTTATGACCCGGTGACCCGCATGACCCGACCCGGTTATTGACAAATACTTATTTATTATAATAAATGAATGATAACAAAGCTTCATAATAATATTATAAATCTACTAAATCTATTGTAATTTCATTAAGGTTTCATTATAATGCCGAAAAAATGGTGGTCGCTCATTTTTTTTTCCTTTAAAAATTCGGGTTTAGACCCGGGATATCCGGTCGAACTATACTCGGGTCGGGTTTAGAGTCAAGACTTTCTCACTTTGGTCGGGTCGGGTATATCTTCAAAACCCGACCCGACTTGACCCGTTAGGAGCACTATTTTGACTCATAATTGAATTTTGAAGAACTTATGATTTATAATGATAAATTTTAAACAAATTGATCTGTTTTTTATTTTTTTGTGAAGGAAGAAATTTTGTGTCATTTTTATAACGTACTTTTATATAATACAATTTATTTATTTATTATTTTTTACGTCTGCATTGTGTGACACAAATTCCGTTACTCAGGAAAATCTAAAAAAGGAAGATCCTTCATATTTTTATGTCTCATCATATATTAATTTTTGGATGAATATATATTTGTTTTAATAATATAAACAAGCGGGAAAATGTTTGTGCGGGAAATGTTTATCAAATTTTTTTAATATAAACAAGCGGTAAATGTGAATATCAAATTTTTAATAATACTATAATCAAACGAGAAATTGTTTTTTTGTTGATCAAATACTGTTTTGTAATACGTAACGGTCCGAACAACATTATAATGTGGTGCCTTTGATTTATTAAACGTTCATTATCGATATAGAGTATTAAACTTTGGATAATATTTTTGCCAAAACGATGTATGAATATCAATTCTTTTTTAATATTGTATAGAAGTATAATGTATATGAATATCAAAATCAAGGGAATTTTAATTTTTAAAGGATCATTTTAAAAAGAAATAGTTTTTTTTGAATTCTGGCGTAATTTGTTAATTATTAACTACTTTGTGATAAGCCGAAAATGCGAGGATATTTTTAATTAAAATTATCACAAATGGTCGTTTATAATTCGAGCGTTTGTAGCGTTTGTTATCCGATTTATTAAAATTAACGTCACAGATTGTTTATTTTTTTATTTTTTTATTTTGTTTTTAAGATAAAAATTAATAAATACATATTATTTAGATGGGGAGTAGCTATTTATGATGTTATTATTTCGGCTGGTACGGTACTAATTTGCATTATGCATGAATGCACATGACATGAAGTTTTATGCATGAATTAATAAGAATGCATGTTAATTAACGTTTAAATACTCTGCTCACTTTATTTGTCTGGAAGAAATGTTTTATCAAGCGTCAGTCTTGCATGAGTATTGTGATCACAACATTTTGGACCCGTATCGTCTTCGACTCGTGTAAATTGAAATTCATGAAATTACGACTCCTAAAATTATTTATAACAAGCAACTTATAAATATAAAAAAGATCTGCACAAATCGAAATATCGTATACATCCGAAATTAAGCACCCTTCTTGACCGTAATGCTGGCCGGGAACAGCGTAACGTAGGCCAATATTTTCATAATTCTGGCCAAGGTGCTTATTTCAGGGGTGCTTAATATCGGATGTATACGATATGAATAATGCTATTTTATAAATTATTATTCATATAATTTTAATTAAAGAGAATTTATTTCGTTTAAAAGGATAAAGAATATTTTATTTATATAAATAAAAATAACATTTATACAATATAAAGAAATATCATATAAAAGAAATACAATATAATAAATATAAATCAAAATTAAAAATATAAAAAATAAAAGAAATAAAGAGTAAAAATTACGCGTAACTAAAGTGTAACAAAATATTTTATTGTTGAAATTGAGTAAATTGGGTATTAGAAATATTGAAGAAGAATAATTCAAACAAGTATTATCTTGTTGAGAAAAAGAAGGTATGACAATAATTTTATACCCAGGGATATCAAAACTAGGAATTCCAGATTGAGGAGGGTTATTACTATTCATGTTAAACGAATTAAGTGGAAAAGGTATGACGATAATTTTATACCCTGGGATATCAAAACTAAGAATTTCAGATTGGGAAGGATTAACGCTATTCATGTTAAACGAATTAAGTGGAAAAGAAGTATTTTCAATAGTCTGTTGTTGTGGTCCGGGAACAGTTGAAGTGATATTTTCATTATAAGTGTCTGAGTAATGGTTTGTATAAAATGTTGAAGAATGTCGTTCCGCAGTAGATTGTAAATTAAATGTGTGATCATTTTGATCATTTTGTAAATTATTTTGACTCATAATCAATATTTATGAATTTATTTTTATTATTGGAAAGTTTTAAATAAATTGATGCAATTTTTTTTTTTTGAAGGAAGAAATTTTGAGCCGTTTTTATAACGGATAAAAAAACCTGTATGCATAAGCTTCGTAAATCTTTCCTAATAGATAGGTTTCATTAGTAGAATTTTCTTTTTTCCAGGTATAGTAGTTTATTATGATGATCATATAATTCGGTTACTTAACAACCATTGTGTAATCAATCGGTTGCAATATAATGTACATTACGTCATTTTAACAAACTGTATTTTATTTATTTTATTTCCAATTAAATAATTTTTTTTCCATCAACAAAATAATCCAATTTTCAAAGTAATAATAAATAACAATAAATTCGGTGGTTACCATTTTTTTAACCGAATATCATGTACTTCTATTTATGCTACTATTAAAGTATAACTGTATAACTTGTCGACATTAATCACACTATACGTTTTGAAAGTCATAATAATATATTTGGAAAATTATGGATCGGCTAAGAAATAAAGCATCTTGCCAATATTATTTAAATATTATTTATGGTTAAAGTAATTTAAAGCAAAAATTTCTTAGTGACGATAAGGAAATGTGGAAATTATAAAAAACAAATTCAATATAATACTGTATAACAACGAAGTCATGTACTTTTCTCAGTATAAGTTATGGTTGTCAATATATTAAATACTTTCTCAGTTAGTATAATTAATTACTAGTTAGTTTCAATAAACTATACATATGAACCCATTACATTCTTAACTACTAATGTAAATACTTTAAACATATCACGTGATTTGTTATTCGCTTATCGGTGCACATGATTCGGACGGTAAATTATTATTATTATTTATTGATTAAAGAAAAGCTTCAGTATTTTACCTATGAGAGTATAATTATACAAGATTATATTAACTAAATTTATGCTACCCTAGAATAAAAAATATATAAACAAATATAAGTAAGTTGTATAATTAATACCTGAAAAAATTTTGGCCTGTTAACAAAAAAATTTTCGTGTCAAATTATTTTTAGTAATTTTATTTTATCGTGATGTATTTTTTTATTGGCAAAAAAATGTTATAAAGTTATTTTTATGTACTTTTAATTGAATTATATGACGATATGACGATCATTATGAATATTATGAATTGAACGTGTAACGTGTATATATTATAATAAACTATTAAGATACTGCATTTTACTTACTTTCGGTATAATAGATCACGTATTTTATTTGTAAATATAATTAACTTGATTTTCGCTAAATTAGTTTGTTCTTATACATTACAAATATGAAATATTATTAAACATACTATGTCAAAAGAAGAGTGTCCTTTTTATGATTTAATATGTAAACCCATATGTAACCATCACCTTCTGATATAAGAGATACTATATAACGCCCAATTTCACAATTTAAAATATTTTCAATATCTTGACTGTTGATAACTACCTAGTTTGCTGCCTACCAACATACTGCGGAGGAGTATACAACAGAGTTGAAATGATATTTTCATTATAAATGGGTTGTTATTCTGAATAATGGTTTGTATAAAATTTGAGGGAATTCTATCGGAAGAGTCGGCAACCACATTATAATTATTAATATTTGAAGCTGCATTTTCCGCAGTAAATTGCATACGTAAATTAAATGTAAATTAAATTTTTTTTACTTATTGAAAAAGAAATTTTGGATCAAAAATTTTGACTTTTTTGTGAAACAAAATTAGGTTTTGGATTTTTTTTTTTGTGACCAGAATTTGATTTTTTGTGAAATAAAAAATGACAACCAGCAAATATATATACTACTACTTATTAATTAAAATGACGTCAAAGTTTTTATTTTATTGATATCATCATACATGACTATTGCGAAATTAGTTACCATATTTTGTGGTATATAAGCACCACTTTTTTGCACTTAATTCCGGCCAAGATTATTAAAATCCAATTTTCTATAGATTGGTTCTTCGTTTATTAATAAAGTAAAAATATATATGAATTAATATAATAATAAAGTAAATTATACATTTATCCCAAATATATGGAAATTCCACAAAAATATATTCAACACCATTGACCATTGTGTTCATATGATTAACCTATTTTTTTATTTATTAACTTGCTAACTGACTTATTATTTAATGCTGTAGAATATACTTTTTCAATTTTTTTTTATATTGAGATATTTTGAGTTTTCAAGGGTGCTTGACAGAGGTTACAATGTAAGTATTAGCATTTCTGAATAATTTTAGATTTTGCGAAAATTTGTTGAGCACCAGTGATGGAATAGTTTAGTCGGCAATTCATGAAATAATTTACAGAGTATAACTAATCCGGAGAATAACTTTAGCTACATCAAAACTTAACTTTTCATCTTGCTCTTTCGTAAGTTACCTGTTCAACATATATCTTAATATCCTCTTATGAAGTTCAAAAAAAAAAATTTTTATAATTGTAAAGATAATACTAACCTGTTTATAGATCTTTATAGATTGTTAAAAGCAAGTTTTATTTTAAAGTGAATAGAATCTTTAAAATTAATTTATATAAGGTGGTTCAATCTTTACAATTGTTGATTGGTCTAAACATGATATCGTTAAAATATGAAGAATTCATGCGGATTCCATTAATACGTGCATATTTACATTTAGGATATTTATTTATTTATGACCCACTCTGCTAATTTTACTTGACAGGAAGATTAAAACCAAAATATCGACAAGCGAAATGTTTTTTCATGATCATTCTCTATACTGTTGAGGAGAGTAAATTCTATTATTCATAACGATTATATAATTTTTTAATTCGTAATTAGAATAAAAAAAATAGCATTTTAAAATAAGTTATTGCATTGACGTGTATAATATTCCAATAAATGGTTTGTCCTAAAATTTCGTTTATATATGAACCGAAGTCATTATTCATTTAAAAGATGGATTTCGTTGGATAAAAAATAATATTTTATTTATAATATTACATAAAAACGATACAATATAAAGAAATACAATATAAAAAAAAAAAAAAAAAAAAAAAAAAAATTAAAAAAAAAAAAAAAAAAAAATAAAAAAAAAAAAAAAAAAAAAATTTTTTTTTTTTTTTTTTTCATATTTAACATCAAAAATAAAAAATTTTTTTTTTTTCCCTCTTCTCTCGAATTTTTTTTTTAAAAAAAAGTAGTAAAAAAGTTTTTACATATATAATTTTGTTTTTTTCATAAAATGTTAATTTTGGGGTTTTTTATATACCGTGTGAATTTTTTGTATATTTTTTCTTAATGCGTTTAAATTAAAAAAGTTTTTTTAAAAGTTTTTATAAATTCTGTACAAATAAAATAAAAAATGAAAAATAAAATGTCTTTTTTTTTTTTTTAGTAAAATACGAAAAGAAAAAATTTTTGTTTTTTTGTTAATTGTTTCATTATTGATAGAAAACGTCCGCACAAAAAAAAATAAAACAATAAACGAATGTATGATTTTTTTTAAAACAAATAATACTTTTTTTTTTTTTTGAGATTTATAAAAATTCGCGTACTCGGCGTATCTTCATTAAATTTCACCTAACTAACGATCAAATAATTATAGATAATCTCCGTTGTTGCCGTCTTTGATTAATCCATGGATGAATTTTGGTATATTTAGATGTAATTACATTTTCATCATCGGAAGATTGATAAGAACTATCTTGACTTTGTGGTTCGTCCAATATGGCTGCTGAAATCTGTGATGTAGGTGAAGGTGCAGGAGAAGTTGAAGATGAAGTCGAAGCAGACCCACTCACAATTTTTGTTGCTTTTGTATAGCGATAATTAAAAGTTGGTGAAAGAGGGGGAGAGATTGGTTTGGAATAAAAAGAATAAGTTGGTGAAGTTGTTAATTTTATAGAATAAGAAATATCTTCCCGGCGACATTCATCTGAACAATAAAGTGCACCCTAAAAAGAATAAAGTAAAAACAAAGGAACGTTAATTTTATTAATTTATCGATGTTCGTGTGAGTTTGATATTAACTAACGCTTATCATCATCTATTTGATATCTTACCGAGGTATGTTGAGAACAAGTAAGACACCAGTCAAGATCCATTTTATTATTATTATTAGTGAAAAAATATGTGTAAAAAGATCTCGAAATAAAGAAAAAATTTAAATTTTTTTAAAAAACTCCTTTTTATATTATAACACTAAGAGTTAAGGTTTACCAAAAGACCGCGAAAAAAAAAAGTAAAGAAAATTTTCTTTTGTTGGTTTTTTTTAAAAAAAATGATGTTATTATTTATTTTTTTGGTCAAAAGAATTTAGCCTTTCCTCTTAGTGCAATAGTGTGTGAGTGAGAAGAAAAATTATTTGTTTTTTTTTTTTTTTTTTCAAAAAAAATTTTTGTGGGCGTGCGGGGATTTTCACTTGTTGATATACTTTTTTTTATATAAGATATTTTTTGATATTTTTTCAGATTTTACTTTAGTAAAATAATTGCAGATTTTAACTTAATTTAGAAAAGCTTTGATTGCGATGAGCATCAAAAAATCATAACCAAATTATTACTAGCCTGCGCCAGCAATTTACGGAAAAAAATTCCGTTATTAGCTTAGTTTGGCGTAACATTTGTGTCAATTAAATCTCGCCATTTCGTGCCCCGGTTACAAACAATCTTTTACCCCACATTCCCTTTACCTCCTTCCTTAATGTATGACAATATGAAATAAAAAGGTTCGATAATAATTATGAACTTTTGTAATATATAAAAAAAAAATTTTAGTCTATAATTGAAGTTTTATTTATTATTCTTTATTTGGTATATTTGGTCAGTGCGACGAAAATAATTTATAATCCAGGAAATTAAAAAAAAAAATATTTTGTTTTTTTTTTTTTTTTAAATTAATTTTTTTTTTTATTTTAAAAAATTATTTCATCATTTGTTTTTAAATTTATCTCATTTATTTCTTATAAAAGAAAAATCGAGGCGAAGTTTTCGAGTTTCGACGCGTTTTTTAATATTGCTTATCACAACATTTTTTAAGCTCAGATTACATCTGTTACACATTACATCATAGAAAATTTTATACAAGTTCGGAATAATCTGTCACCCCACGTATCGTATTGGATAATCACACAGCCTATATATTATTCCAATTATTCATCTTATTATTAAAAAAACCTTTATTAACCCCGCTAAAAACCCGTCATATTCCCGCCAAGCAAAATTGATATTCCCATGTTCATATGATCCTCATTCAAAAGCCAAAATATTTTTACATTGTATAAAATATAGAATTCGAGGGGTGAATGTTATAATAAAAGTTTAAGATTGCATCATCTATTAAACCTTTTTTTTTAATTTGATGAATTTTGATAGGCTGACAAATATGTCAGTGAAAAACCTGATTTAACTATTATCGATTTTTTTGTTAACTTTAATAAAAAGTACAAAGTTTCTATTTTTGGAAGGATATGACTATTTAATGATAAAATTTTGACGAGACCCAAACTTAAAGTCAAAGGGAAAAACTTTGTAGAGAAAAAATTCTTCCCAACAAACTATAAATTCTTGTTTTAGTCTTTTAATATCCAAGTGTGTGAAAAAACACTTGCATCGGAAAATTCATTTATGAACGTTAAATAACGTATTTTTTCTTTCACCCTGCAGAATTTCGGTCGTTAACGAACCAATCATTTAAAAACACCAATTTTTTATAAGCTTATCTATCGGGATTTACATTACATTTCCTACAAATTTGGAATTTTTAAAAGACTTTCTTTAGAAAACATAAGTTCATTAAGATTTACAAGCAATTATTATTAAAAAAAAAAAAAAAAAGATTAATAAATTGGTAAGCGAGAAAATTCCTTGGGAAAATTTTTGTTTATGTAAACATTTATTATTTAATTTTTTTTCTCAAAAGAATGATGAACGAAAACGTGTTTATAAAGTTGTTACTGTCTGGTTTTATTCTTCTAGAACAATAAAACATGTTCCATTTCACGTGATCTAATATTTAATCATTTTTTAACAATTTATATTAGATAATAATCGATCATTTATTTATTTGTGTTAACTGTTAAGAGATGGGCGCAAAAAAAATTTATATATTTTTATTAATACATCCAAAATAATATAATAAAAACTTCTTGTTTAACAGCTTACAAATAAAATAATTTGTGAAGAGGGAAATTAAAAAAATCACTTTCAAAAACGGAAATCAATTCCTTTTTTTTTTTTTATTGAAAGAGAATTTTCTTTTTAAGGAAAAAACTTGTTTTTGCTTTTTTTGTCTATATAAAAATCTTATATTTAGTTAAATGAAAACAAACCTTATTTTAAATTTATTATAATATAAAAAAAAAAAACCAGTTCCTTTTCAGGTTTTCTTTTTTTTTCTTTATAAAGTATAGTTTAAAAAATTTGAAATTGATTTTTATTTTTAATCTAATCCATTTTTATATTAGACTTGTGAAATTTTTTGTTACTAAAAATAAATTTTTGACACTTATAAATATAAGGTTAACTATAGTAAAAATTCTTAATAAATTTTTGCATTAAAAAAAAATATTTATATAAATAAATCAATACAATAATTATATATTTTAATCTAACTATTTAAATAGAACAATAATTTTTTTTTTTTTTAAAAAAAAAAAAAGTTAAAAATTAGTTAAGTTAAAAAATTAGTTAATTTTTTAACTTGTTGAATAACTTTTTAATAAACTTATTAAATATAACTTTTTATTCTTTTTTTTTATAATATATATTTTTAATTGTTTAAAAGTATTACCTATAAAAAATATTTATATTTAAGAGAATTACTAAACTTAACCAGAAGAAATTTTCCTTCTCTCTCCTTTTATTTTAATTTTTAATTAAAATATCAACTTATATAGTAATCTAAGAATAAAATTATATGTAAATTTATTAGAAGAAAAGGGTTTATTAAGTTAAAAAAGGTAGTTATTCAAAGAAAATTACATAATTTTAATTTTTATAGTTAAATTGTATTTTTCATGATAAAAATTTTTTAAAAACCAAGAATTGCCAAATTTTTATGCAATTAATATTCAATTATATTTATTTTATATATTTCATAAAAAAGTTTTAAGAAGGGGAAATTATCCCTCCAGTTAAGATTAGCAATACTCTATATTTAAAAATTATTTAAAAATTCTTTAAAATTCTTAAATATATTAAAATTCTTAAAATATATTTAATTTTCTTTTTTAATTAATATTTATTTAAATTACACTTTTAAATATATTTTTATTATTTTAAATATATTTTAAATTAAAAATATTTTAAGTAATATTTAAAATAATTAAATTTTACTTTATATTTCTTAATTAGTTACCCGTAATTTTTAATGATATATTCATATTCTATAATTTTTCTAATAATATTTTTTTATATTTACATATTTTTTTAATCTAAATTAACTTATTTTTAATAAGACCTAGAATTTGCAACTATATAGTTAAATATATATAGACGTATTTTTGGAATTTGACACACCCTTCTATCTAGGACAATTGGTTAGACTTAATAATTTAATATATTATTGACATACCTCTTACTTGGATCAATTGGTTAGATTTATTATAACCAAATCAATATATGTCCCAAATTAACATGATTAATTATATAAGAAAAGCATTATTTATGCAGTTTTAAGATATTATTAAAATAAACTGATAATTTAGACCATATATTAATGTTAAAATATATGTCAATTTGATCTACAATAGACTAATAAGGCTATTCCAAAAATGCGTTTATATGAATCTTTTTTATAATCTGTTTATATAATATATTGGATAATCCTTGTTATAATTTCATAATAATCTATCTATAGTTTCAGTACTGATTTATTTCAATATTTTTTTTTTTTTGTACTACTAAATGTTAATTTTCATAAAATAAAAAAATTATTTCATGTATTATATAAATGTCATAATTTTTTATAATTATATTATAAAAATTATTGATATTTATAATTTTTTGTAAAATAATTATTATATTATTTATGTATTTCATTTTTATTATTTCAGTATATTTTTAATAGAAAATTGCTAAACCTTACTAGTATTCAGTAATAGTTAATATACTAGCATTATGATGTATTTTTAACTAAAATTAAGAATCCATTAAAATATTGGTTAATATTACATCATAAATTCATTATTGATAATCATTACTACTGATAATATTTAATAATACCTTTTTTAATATATTTTAAATATAAAAAAAATTTAAATATTTTATTAATAAAAAATTGCTAAATATTATTAATAGTAATTATTACCAATTTAAAAAATTTTTAATTTTTTTTTATAATTATACAGTATTTAAAATCCTGAATATTTAATATATAATTTATAATTAATTTATATTAAAGTTGATAATTTTTACTCTTTTAATTTTTTACAATTATTTGAGATATTTGCAATAAAAAGGTATAAACTTAAAAGAATTTTAATTTTACTTTATATGCTAATTATGTTTTTTTTATTGAAATAAATGCAAATTTAATATTAATTCAATTTTTGATATTTTTTAAGTTTTGTACCTTTTTTATTACAAAAACCCCATTTTAAAATTTCATAATAAATCTAAATAAAATTTTTTTATTTTTATAAAATTTATTAATAGCTATAATTTTATCATTAAATAACAATATAATTATAAAAAACTAATTTTAAATTTTAATTTAACTGAATATGTTTTTTTTTATTAATAAAATTAAATTATAAATTATTTTATATATGTTAAACTTTTAATATTTTTATATAATTTTATTAAAAACAAAAAAATTTTTATATATAATTGAATTTTTAATAAATTTTAAGTTTTAGAATTTTATTTAAAATTAATATATTAATTTTAATATAAATATAATATTTTATATAAGACTAATTTTAACTTAGAATAATTTAACCTAGATGATTTAACCTACTAGTAAATTTTATATAATTATATGAATTGTTCATTCCATCATGTGATAAATTTGATTGGGCTGATTAATATTTATAGTTACATTATCTTCACTATTTATTTTTTTTTTTTTTTTTTTTTTTTTTTTTATTTTTTTTTTTTTTTTTTTTTTTTTTTTTTTT
>QZLH01000271.1:100248-117614 GCA_003833135.1 Oehlia diaphana | reverse complement strand
AAAAGGAATATTTTGAGATAATTGTGAAATTATATCCTTATCATTCCATCCTATTACAAGTGGACCAGAAAAACGCGTTCATTTTTAAAATATGCTAGCGTATAGATTTGAAACTGCAGCAGAAGAACTACTTTCTACACTGCTTGAAAAGATGCCTGAAGTACAAATAAACCCAGGAGCAAAAGAGTTTTCAGAATTTCCTAGTAAAATAGTGGTATAAAAGTCCATTTCATTTAGAACAGCTTTTGTGGTTTGACCAATACGAATCGGAAAGTAATTTGAGATTTCATTTTCTTTATTATTACTATTTTTTTGCCACCAAAGACGCGAATATGGCCCATAGTGCAAGTCTAATAGTATAGAACCTACTACTAACAAGGTAACAACAATTTCACGAGCTTTAGGCGCCATAAAAAAGAGACGACTTTGAGATTCAAAAACAATATATTTTTTATATGTTACTTATCCCCGATTTTTAGCTATATGTGTCACTGCAGATCTTATCCGGACTAGCAATTAAGCGTTTTGTGCCATATTGAAGTGTTCAATAAGTGATCGGCGAAATTTTACCCCAAATTCTTATATCAAATTTCTGCTGATCATATCCGAATCGGCNATATCCGAATCGGCAATTAAGCGTTTTGTGCCATATTGAAGTGTTCAATAAGTGATCGGCGAAATTTTACCCCAAATTCTTATATCAAATTTCTGCTGATCATATCCGAATCGGCAATTAAGCGTTTTGTGCCATATTGAAGTGTTCAATAAGTGATCGGCGAAATTTTACCCCAAATTCTTATATCAAATTTCTGCTGATCATATCCGAATCGGCAATTAAATACTATTTAAACACTATTATAAAATGTTTACTATTTATATCATATTAATTAACGATATAGGCGTAGCACACATTATTAGTATCACATTATCTGACAGGTGATATATAATTGTTTTCTATCATATATACAAATCGATGAATTTATGCAGCCAAATAGGATCATGTCGAAAGACTAATGGTACAGTACATATCAGTTGCGAACTATGAAAGGACAAATTAGAAAGAAATGGGTACATGCTAACCGTCTTTAATAGAATATGAATTTAATTGAAGATTTCTTGTGATTTAACTGCGCAATATAATAATTATTTAGTTGCTATTTCACTTATATTATTTAATAATTTATGTAAATTATAAATTATGATTAAAGTAATGCGGTGGTATTAACGTACAAACTGGCCGGAGTTAACATTAACGCTATCACGTGCAAGAGCATAACTCCTAAACCAACTATGCTAAAAACTATATTTTGCTAAATCCTCAACCCAGTTATCTAATATTCTTATTTTAATCAATATGAAAGGGATTTTCTAAACAAATTTAACAAATTTAACATGCTCTAAGCCTCAATAACTTTATTAATGAACAATGCATACAATCGCTCATACACCGATAAAAAATAAAGCATATATATATATATATATATATATATTATGTACAGATGTGAGGGATTTTCTAAACAAAAGTTGATTTAAATGGTATTCAATAATAATGTTAATGATGGTTTGGATTGAATAATGTAAATTTAATAAAATTTAATTTAATAATGCATTACGAATTTGGTGTCATAGTTGTAAAGAAGAATTAATTTTTTTTTTAAAAAAATCCCAATAAATTGAAACTCCATGTACCTGTACATTCTGATGATATCAAAAGACTATTTTAGTATATGTAGCCGAAACTTTCCGTAAATCGAAATCCAAAATTAGAACAAAATGTCGCTCATATTTTCTTAATATTTAAAACAAAAATCTTCCTTCATTACAGTACTGTATAATAGTTATTTTATTTTTAATATACTTGTATATTGGTTATTATCATATTCTCTATTAAATATATTGTTTATATTAAAATTTTTAAAATGTCGGCTTATAAAAGTAATTACGTTTTCAGTATTTCCAATTCAAACCTTAAATTATTTGTATTTTATATTAAAAATTATATATACATATTTTTTATTTAAGTCTCAAATAAAATAAAATTTAAATGGATTATATTGTGTGACGCCATTTAAAATAGCATAATAACTACTTTTGTTGTAATATATTTTTTATTTTAAAATATCCCTTGTAAATAAAATATATGTTAGCGAAGTTGCCGAAAGTTCAATACTAAAAGAAAACAGTGAAGGTTTCGATATTATTCCAACAAGACAGGATAAATTTTTTAATGGTCTTTCAGATGATTAGATGATTAGAGTTTTGATTCATTTTATCGACTAACTTTGATTTTAAGCTCAAAGCCCTAGGGAATAAATTTGTTCGTTTTTTTAATATCCATTTTTCGGATAACTAAAAAATATATATATATATATATTCTTTTTCACTGTTAAGTTATATTTACAAAATCATTATTATGAAAAAAACGGTCCCGTTTAATTAAATTAATTAAATTGTACGTTTTATATTTAATAAAAGAAATAATGCGAATGATGGATGCATGAAATTAATCAAAAAAAAAAAATTTTTTTTTTATCTTGGGCAAAAAAAAATATTTTTTATTTTTTTTTATCTTTCGGCAATTTTGATATGTTGATATGAAATATGAAATTATTTTCTTTTGGGCAAAAAAAAATGTTCTTTTATTTTTATTTTTTTATTTTTCGGGATGGATGATATGTTGATATGTTGGATATGAAAGAAATTATTAATCAAAAAAAAATTTTATTTTTTATTTTTTATTTTTTATCCTTTTGGTAAAAAAATATTTTTTTTTTTTTTTTTTTTTTTTTTTTTTTTTTTTTAATTTTTTTTTTTTTTTTTTTTTTTTTTTGCGTATTTAATTTTTTTTCGTTGATTTAAAATAAAAATAAAAAGTAAAACATAATTTCATTTGTATCGTGAGAATTATATAACCGAAATATATTATTTTACACGCAAGGACAACTCTATATTATGATATTAAAATTAATAAATAATAAAATTATTTTAACGATAATTCAATATAAATAAACGAGATAAAAAAAAAAAAAATAAAAATAAATAAAACGTTGCTTGATCTATACCCAAATGGGAAAATTACTTAAAAAATTGTAGCAATTTATATTTTTATAATAAGAGATAATATAAATAAATTTTACTTTATATACAACGAGTTAATTACGCAGTCGACCAAATTTTTATAAATAGATAATTTTTTTCACTTGAGCTTCACCACCGTTAAGGAAAAAAAAAATAAAATATAAAAAAATAAACACATTTTTAGTATATCATAGATATCGAAAAATGACTTTTTTAAGTAATAACGACTACGTACAACCTTCTGAATACATGTCGAACTGCGCTCCCGTTCAACCACCCGTTCGATCATCCGTTCCATCGTTCGTCTTTGAACCACTCATTCAATCACCCGTTCAACCACCCATTCAATCACTCTTCCAACCATTAGTTCAAATACCTTTCCTTCAATCACCAGATCAACCACCTATTCAATCCCCTTTTTTTCGACCACCTGTACAAAAATTTATCCTTCAACAACCCGTTCATACATATTTCCTCGTTCCAACCATTCAACCACAACAACACGTTCACGCTCAACCACCAGTTTCATCTTTCCATGGACAATCCGTTCATGTTCAACCCGTTCAATCATTCCATGAGCAATTCGTTCACGCTCAACCACTCGTTTCATCTTTCCATGGACAATCCGTTCCCATTCAACCCGTTCAATCATTCCATGGGCAATCCGTTCACGCTCAACCACCTTTCCATGAGCAATTCGTTCACGTTCAACCACCCGTTTCATCTTTTCATGGACAATCCGTTCCAGTTCAACCCGTTCAATCATCTTTCCATGAACAATCCGTTCACGCTCAACCACCTTTCCATGAGCAATCCGTTCACCTTCAACCACCCGTTTCATCTTTTCATGGACAATCCGTTCCAGTTCAACCCGTTCAATCATCTTTCCATGAACAATCCGTTCACGCTCAACCACCTTTCCATGAGCAATTCGTTCACCTTCAATCACCCGTTTCATCTTTCCATGGACAATCCGTTCACGCTCAACCCGTTCAACCCGTTCAATCATCTTTCCATGAACAATCCGTTCACGCTCAACCACCTTTCCATGAGCAATCCGTTCACGCTCAACCACCCGTTTCATCTTTTCATGAACAATCCGTTCCCATTCAACCCGTTCAACCCGTTCAACCCGTTCAATCATCTTTCCATGAGCAATCCGTTCACGCTCAACCACCTTTCCATGAGCAATCCGTTCACATTCAATCACCCGTTTCATCTTTCCATGGACAATCCGTTCACGCTCAACCCGTTCAACCCGTTCAATCATCTTTCCATGAGCAATCCGTTCACGCTCAACCCATTGCCGATTTGTGGAATCAATCTTAAAAGTCGTATATACTTTTAATTAATGATATAAAATTTAAACCTATTACGGAAATGATTGGGTTCCATCACGTGTAAATATTTAAAATTTATGTATTATTTATTTTATTTTTCAAAAAAAAAAAAAAAAAAATTGTAACATGATTAAAATTTTGTAAAATAATTAGAGAAATAAAAAAAAAAGGTAGTTTGTCACAAACGTTTTTTCACCCTCCCATTTTAGAATAATAAAATTCACCAAACTTTATAATCAAATAATAAGATTTTATTTAAATTTTTTTTTTTTTAAATTGTGGTATAAACAAAAGTTCTAACTTCTCTCAATTTCTTACAATTATATTGTCACGTTAAAAACTTAGAAATCAAGAAAAAAAAGCTACTAACTATATGTAATATGCAAATAACATGAAATTATAATCTATACTATAAACCCATTATACTTCAAAATGATTTCGCTCAGAATGTAATTTTTTTTTTTTTTTTTGATATAGTTCCATTTTATCGGTTGTAACAAAGATGATCATGTAACGCAATTGAGATACAGTAATAAACAAATGGGGGCAAAATTGTTGTTTTTTTACCATCAATTTAGCCCCTTTTTCTAGTATTCACCCCAAAGGCATTTTTAATAAATCGGGTAGTCTATTTATTTCACGTATTTTCTCAGAAAATTTGAAGGATGGTACGATCAAAAGCAACAAAAGAGCTGGATACGATCAAGTTGTCAAATAGCAAGTACCATGGGTAACAATCGACATCTTAATATCTATCAATTGACCGAACTTGTTAATAGCATTAATGGCAGAGATTATAAATAGTTGTCAATTTTCATTTTTTTTTTTTAAAAAAAAAAATTTATATAGGTTGTCACTAAAATTCCAAAAAAATTTATACATTTATTTATACACTACAATACGCATTTAAAATGACGAAAAAACCTTAGTATCCTGGTTTTTTTTATTTTATTTGTTGATTTTTTTAAAACACTTAAATCAGAAAATATATATTTTAATAATATATCATTTTATATATTATATATATATATTTTTCAGAGAGCTGCTATTAAATTTTTTACCTTTTTTTTTAAGAAAAAAAAAATTCCTAGATTATTGAAATAGTTGTCCCTAATTGTTCTCTCTTTTTTTTTTTAAAAAAAAAAAAGAATAAAAGCATTCAGGTTTCAAAAATTTTCATCCATAAAAATTATAAATATAAAAAAAAATAAAAGAAAAAAATCATAAAAAAAATACATAAAAATTGATAATGATATGTGAAATAGATAAGATATGATAAAAATAAAATGGAAAAGGAAAAATAAATGCTTAATTATTATTAACAAAAACTGAAAAATATTCCAACAAAAAAAAAAAAAAAATGCAAAAGGAATATGCAAAAGTATCATGAAAAATTGAAAAGAATATTACAATTGGAAAATAATGAAAAAAAAATGCAAATTTTCAGTGTTTTGTAAGAAAGAAAAACAAATAAAATGTATATTTCGAGTAAAAAATAAAGGGGGTGAAAATCCCGTATGCAAAATAAATTGTAAATCAATAGTGGCAATAATAATTATTACTAATAGAAACATAAAAAAATACTTTTTTTTTTTTAATCAAAGTTCATTTTTTGTTTTGCTATTTCTTTTTTATAAAAGAAAAGTTTTAAACAATAAAAACAATTTGGGAAGAACACGAAAACTAAAATAAAATATCTTTTTTTTTTTGTGAAAATTGAATTAAAGGTGGTCTAAAAAATTCATGTTCATTCTCTTAAATCATAAAAAGTTTTTTTTTTTTTTTTTTAATACCTAAAATACATTGTTAAAAAATTTTTAAAAAATTAAATTATTTCTTAACCTTTGAAACTTTGGTTGTTGACGCTTTCTTTGGTTTATCTTTGCTTGCAGCAGTTGGTTTACGAGTGGGAGCTTTTGATGTGGAAGATGATTTGGTTGTTGATGTTGATTTTTTCTCGCGATTTTCTGCTGTTGCTGCAGCTTCCATCTCTTTGACCATTGAAGTAGCAACTTGTGGTCTTGATTTTCTACGGTTCTTTGTGCAACCACTTTCATCTAAAAGATGTGACTTCCAACCTTGTTCTGTCGCAGGCTTAACAACTGTTTTACAAAGAGGACAACGAACAATATCTTGTCGAATAACCATACAAGCTTGTTTTGCCATGTGTTCAAGGTAATCATCAGCTTCGATGACTTCGCGACAGCGAGGACATTGTTTAACGAATTTACTCTTATCACAATCATTCAACATATGATCATCAAGAGTGGAAATTTCAAGAATCTACAAAATAAATTAATTTAGATAAGTTTCTGTTATTTTATCACAGAGTGATTTTTCATTTCAACTTACAATATTGCATAAACGACAATTGGTCAATACAGGACAGTCGTTCCAATAATGAGTAACTAAATTGTCTTCAGTGAATCTATCATCGTGTTCATCGCAGAAAATACAATGTCTAAAGATAAAAAACAATAATATATATTAGAATAAAATAGATATCGTGATGTCCGTTATCAATATCACGAATAATACTCACCTATCACCTTTTGATTCATCAGTCTCGTCAGTTATTTTTTCAGGCTCTGCTGTTATTTTATTTTGCGCTGTAAAGGAAAAAAAAAAAGCAATTAATAAATTAACAAAATAAATAAATCTTTTCCGGTCTATAAAAGCGGTAGAAAATATGACTTTTTTTATTAAAAAAAAAACTTACTCGCATTAACAGAATTTTTTCTTCCCCCTTTTGTTGCTGATTTATCATCTGTTGACCCTCTTCGGGATTCTGGTTTAGCTTTAGAACTAGCGGCGGATGATTTTGATGCTGAAGTTTTCTTACTTGATGCAGCTTTACCATCATCTTTAGATTTCTTTGCTGGAGCAGATTTACTAGGAGCTGCTGATTTACTTCCACGAGCTGCTGGGGTTTTCTTAGTAGGAGCAGCAGCAACCTTATCTTTTTGAGCTAATTCTTCTTTACGGAGTTGTTCTTCCTCTGCTTCAAGTTCCGCAGCTAATCGTTCTTCTTCAGCTGCTAATGCTAATTCCTCTTCATCGAGTTCTTGATGGTATGCTTTTGTAGCATTAACATGGTAATCATCGTATTCATCCTTCATTTTATGATTGGTATTATTCATCATATATCGTACTTCCATTAATTGCTGTTCTAATCTATTAACTGTTCCACGTTTTGCTAATGGTTTTTGTAGTAATTCCTCATCTACTTCGAAATTTTCTTCTGTAGAACCATTGGGGTTTTGTGGTGAAGGCTCTCCTATAAAATAGTGAGGGTGACAAATTAAAATAAATATATGAATACAAAAAGGTTTATTTAACCATAATAATAATATATTTTTTTTTCAAATAATTTACCTGCAACTTTTCCTGTTGCTTCCCATTCTCTAAGGAGATTCAAAATACTTTCTAATGACGAAGGTTGAACATCTGTAAGGTATTGTGCAACTTCTACTCTACCAATACGTTTAATAACTTCAAATACAAGTTTTACAGCAGAATCTTGAACATCGGTATGACTATTATTTAAATAAGATACTGCTAAATCCATAACAGCCTAATTAAAATTAAATTAATTTATATAATTATTACTAAGTCTTCATTCAAAATTATTATTATTATTTTTTTTTTTAAAAAAAAATAATTTAAAAGATATTATTATTAAATACTCACGTCAAGACTTAATTTGTTATCTTTATCAAATTTTCCTTTTGGAATTACAACAATTCCAAATTCTTCTACCAATCGAATTATAAGCTCAACTGTAGGTTTTGCTCTTTTTAATGATTGTGAAGATGTTTTTGCTGGTTTAAGAACTATTGATAATACTGATTGAGTCGGTGTTCGATAAGTCTTGGCTAATAAGATAAACAAGTCAGTAGAATTTTGTTTTACGCGTTCATTTGGATCCGCTACTTTGCTGAACAATAATTCATAGAGACTTTCAACAAATTTCCATGTTGACATATTGGGAATTTGATAATAAGTGCCAAATCCTATAATAAAATTAATTATATAAATAAAATAAAATAAATATACAAATTCAAATAACATATGAAATATATGAAATATATGTATTTATGTTTTAAACTTACTGAGTATTTTCTTCCAAAGGATTAAAACTTGTAATGACAACTCTTCATTGTTATCATCCAAAGCCTCTTGCATAATTTGATAAGTTGCTTTAACTAATGAAACCTAATAAAAAAAAAAAATATACATAAATATAAATATTTTATTCAACAATAAATATTTATTAAATCAAACATTATTAATTCAACAAACATTAACTTACTTTATCAAGACCTTCAACATGCAAACCTTCGCCATCAATATCAATTCTTTTAATAACATCTGCTATAGCAGATTCTTTTAGTATAGGGTCCTTGGACAATAGGCGCACAATAACATTATCTCCAAAGTATGGAATTGATAATGCAAAGGCGGATCTTGCTAGATCAGATAATATAGGACCGTTTTCGGTAAATTCATCTTTTGGTGGATATTCTGAATATTCTTCTTCTCTTGAGATATAAGCCGTCATAGGTCTATCATCTACAAACGGTGTCCAAGGTAAAGGGGTTGTTGAATGAGTAGGTGTAGTAGGTGTTGAAAATTCTTGTTGTTGATCATACGTGTAATTGTTATAACTACCTAAAAATCGGTTTACTGATGCATCACTGCTTGTTCGGCTTTTTGGCATTGACGGAAATATTGGTTCTGGAGCACGCGCACCAGATCGGTCTAATGATGCATTGCTGCTTGTTCGGCTTTTTGAAACATATGCAGTGGTTGCAAATAAATGATTTTGCTGAAGCTGGTGTTCATTTCCAGAAAGTACACCAGTTACGTCAGATGATCCATTCTAAAAAAACAAGAAACTATTACTACACTAAACCTTTATAATAAAAATAAATTTCTATATAAACCATACTCGATATAACAAAGTATTTATCATATTTTAAATAATTTAAGTAAGCCGTCGAATACATATCGAACACAAAAAGAAAAAAAAAACTATTCTAAAACAAATGTTCTAATATTCTACAGTTATATAATTGATACATTTTTAGTTTGACCCTATAAATTCGATATAAACTATTTTACAAATTTACATACTAAATATATACTAGTTATATATTACAATAACCCCGTTCAACAGGACAATACAAAGATTTTTGACCAGTCAAATATCCGTATCATTCCGAAAGATTTATAAGGTCAACTCTTTTTTTCGAATTTCTATATATTTACACGTCTTCCAAATTTTACTTTTCGCGGAAAGCGACATCTGCGACTCACCTCAACATCATCCGCTAATCCTATAATGTCTTGTAATGATGGATCAGATATAATGACCTCTCCCGATTCATCCAAATCTAAACCTTCGTCAGATAAAATTACGCGAACTTCTCCTCTAATTTCTTCTATTTCACGCTATTGTTTAGTAAAATAATAATAATGTTAATGGTGTTGAAATATAAATAATAAAAAATATAAATCATATATTGAATAACTTGCCTTATATTTGTCAGCATTGTCAAAGTCTTCCTCTTCAACGGCTTTCTTTTTTAATTCTTCAAAATTGCAAACTTCTTCAGAAGTCTTGAAAAAAAAGCAAGTTTTATAATAAATTAGTATTTATTAGAATAATTTTATTTAAAATTTATTTATTCATACGAATTATACCTTTTTAACTAATTCTGTACAATATTTCAACACTTTTGCCAAGTTGAAATCTTCCACTATAAAAATAGTAAAAAAAAAAGTTAGTATAGAATAATTATTTTAAGCGGCACTTTTAAAATATTCAAATAGCTTGCCTTTCACCGCAGCCTGTTTTGCTCTGCCAAACGCAGCTAGCAATTTTTCCGTCTCCTCGCCATTTGACAAAAAATCATTGGCGGTTACCGGATTGTTGTTTTTGATCGTTTGGTTATTATTGGGTGATGGGGTGGTAGTATTGTTATTTGGCACTGATAATGATGAGTTGGGAAGAATAGAATATAATGATGTGAAATTTCTTTGATCATTGGGTGCAATATCTTGGACGAAGGGGACGATACATGTCTCGGGCGAAGCTACACGTGACAGACCTTCGTCAGCATGCTAAAAAAAAAAATATTTAAGATACATAAAAGTTAATATCATAAAGTTTTAATTAAGAATTATATTATTAAAGTAGTAACATACCTCGATAGGAATTTTTTGACTTTCACCTGCAAGTAAATAATCCGCTGGTTCACCCATGACGGCTATTCCTACTATACCAACCTATAATTAAGAAATAAAATAATTTTTTTTTTAGGGATTTTTTTTTATAACTAAAAATCAATTTACTTAATTATTTACCTGATTGTATTGATTTAAATGATTCGAATAACAACGACGAGCGACCAATCTTATATATTCGCATTCAGTATCAAGACGAACAGATTTTAATTCTCGAGCTTTATAATTTGCTCGTTCGTTGCTATCAAGGGCACAATATCTATAAATTCAATAATAATAACATTTTAAAAAAAAATTTCTTTCTATTATGTTACGACATTTTTTCACATGATAAATTTAAAGCGCGTACCCTAGTCGTTTAAATAGGATATAAGGTCTATTATCGGGTTTCACTATTTCATATTCATTGTCTTCTGAAGATATTGATGACTCTTCATCATCATCTGGATTTATACCATCATTATCTATCATTTTTGGAAGTTTATCCCAGGATAATTTGGATAATGTCCTATTTTCATTATGGCTACCTCCAGTATATTTATCTTCCATTCCCACCATTTCTTTTCTTTGCTGTACAGACCCAACATATATATCTAATTTTGTTGCAATTTTATAATGATGCGATAATATTTGTAATTTTCGAATTCTAGCTGCCCCACATGATACTTGCAATATTATTTCTTGTGGGTATTTACAATATCTTTATAATATATTAATTTTATATATAAAAAAAAAAAAAAATAAAAATAAAAAATAATATAATCACATGATCAAGTTGGATCGTATTATATTGGATGATTAAAGTTCGGATAAAAAAAAGAGAGAGAAAATTAATTAGTAATAAAATTTTAGATTCAAATGTAAAAATTTCAATGGTAATCACGTGTCTTAAATAACTTTGTGTACTTGTGAACCCGTGTTACATGACTTGTTACACGAACAATAATAATCGCAAAATTTAAATATTTTAAAATATTTTACCTTTCCGATTGCCATCCCTTTCCATGTTTAATACTTCCTTCTTTTGATAAATTTTTATTGTCTTTTGGTAAAAGTTGATGTGGTGGATAATTATCATCCCATCCTGTTACATGTACAATTTCATATTCTAAATGTTGTAATGACATAGTAGCCGTTCCTTCTTGTGAAGGTATTGATGTTTGTGCTAAGGAATCCAGTTTGTTATCGGCAACGTAAGTTAATAAAGGTGAAGCTTCTTTTGTCTCTTGATTATCTTCAATATTTGTAGTGTTATTTAGAATATTAGAAATTTCAAGTTGAGCAGATTCAATATTAAGAGGTTCTTCAATATTGTCGTCTGTAACACTACTATATTCAGTTTCTTTATTATTTACACCTTTTTCTTCTTGTTGTTCGTTACTTATAGTATTTACTATTACTTGTTCTGATTCAGAAATTCCTTCGGCTACTTGTTCAGATTCAAAAGTTTTTTCAGTTACTTTTTCCGGCTCAGAAGTTTCTTCAACAACAGGTGAAACTATTTCTTCTGTTTCTGTCTCTGTAATATCAGTTGTTGAAATAACTTCAGTTGTTTCGGAAGGGGATGACTCGTATTCTTCTTGGGACGGTTTTTCTTGGCTCGGAGAAATTTGCGATGAAAGTGGAACACTACTTGTCTGTTGTTGTTCAATCATGTTTCAAAAGTTCGAAATTGAATAAAACGTAAAGAAAATTTTGAGTTTTTTTTTAAAAAAAAATAATAAATAAAAAAAAAAATGATTTTTAATTGAGGAATTGATATTTTTTTTTTTTTTTTAAAAGAAAAATAATAATTTTTTTTTTTGATTGATTGTTTTATGTTTTCTTATCGCTCTATATATAATCATTTTTTTTCACACTAGTTATAAACTTTTTTTTTTCTAAAAGATCCTTGATGGACTACAACATCATACAGCAGCATCATACATGGCGAAGAACGGTTGAAAGACACGCCACTAAACCTTTTAATTTAGCCAATCCATATGTGCATATATCCATAATTGATAAGACATATATGCAGATCAATCTAAGAGAGAGATGTTCCCTGCCGGATGTTGTATCAAATTGATTATTTAAGTATAGGCTGCAGATGATTCTGCTTTATTCTTATGATACTCTTGTGAATCATACTTTTCATAATTTAAATGATCGAAGAGCGAAAAAAAAAAATCATAAAGAAAAAGTGTACAAAAAAAAAAAAAAAAAATTAAAAAAAAAAAAAAAAAAAAAAAAAAAAAAAAAAAAAAAAAAAAAAAAAAAAAAAAAAAAGAAAAAATGAAAAAAAAAAAAAAAAAAATATTGTACACGAAAGCAATTGAAAAATAAAAAAGGAAACAAAAAAAAAAAAAAATTAAGGTTTGAAAAATATGTACATATGAAACTTTACCTGTGAAAATAGTTATAAAAGTAGTAGAGCAACTACTTTTTTTAAAAGTGTGCGTGCGTTATATTGTGGGTAGTGTGAAGTTTTTCGAAATAGAGGGTGCTTAAGTTTGTTTGAGACCGTCTGATAAAAATAAAATAAAATATTATATATATGTATATATATTTTCCGAAAGGTATATAATAAAATTATAAAAGGGGAAAGGAAAAAAAAAAAAAAATTATAAAATGTGACTTAAAAAGAAAAAAATTGTTCGTTTTTCTATGTTTAAAAAAAAAATAAATGATTTTTTTTTCCCTTAGATATTATTAAAAAATATATTACTTTTTAAAGGTTTATCGAGAAAGAAATATATATATACGATTTTTTTTTTATATTATTAACTTTTTTTAGTCTTATTGTTGGGAAAAGGTTTTAGGAATGAGGGATAAAGAAAAAAAAATAAAAAAAATAAAAAATAAAATAAATAATAGAATAAAACGGTGGAGAGAGTCAAAACAAAATATAAAATAACGAGTTCCCAGCAAGCTTTCTTTTTAACTGACTGAAAACTCAAATAATGAGGGAACGAATTGACAATCTCTCAGGGGAAAAGGTGTAAAGGAGAAGAGAAGAAAGGTAAAAAAAAAAAAATAAAATAAAAAAAAAAATAAATAAATAAAAAATTAAACACACAGTCACGTACCTTTTTTGATTTTTTTTTTATTAGTCAATTTTTTCCTTTAGTATAACCTTTAGTATAAAAATTTGGAGGAATATTATTAGCGGAAAATTAGTTATAATAATAAATTTTTTTGGCGGGATAGATTTACTATACACAGAAAAGTGTCAAACGAAACACGAAGCAACGGTTTCTGTAAAGCAATAAATTATTATTGGTCTATTAACCGAAATCGGGCATTTAAATTTTAACGTGGGTTTATTGAACGTATATTTTGTAAAATGTTACCTAATTATGCAAACATGTTTGACAGTAATTTATTCACAATATTTACTTGTAAAACTTGTAAAAAAAAATTCTATTGTACTAAAAATATAACTTTATTTTATTTGCTCACCTTTTTAATATAAAATATATATAATATATATATAATATATTATTTTTGAAGATTTTTTTTGAAGATCAAAGGAAGAAAGAAAAAAAAAATGCCAGAAGTCCAGCTGGATTAAAAGCTAAAAGGTCGAATATAAATAAGAAAATCTTGCTTTAGATAATTATAATTGGGAATTACTGCGAGGTAAAGCAGAAATTTACTTTTTTGGCAAAAAAAAACTGTCAGAACGGTGAGCAGCAGACAGTTTGCATAAAGTGGGGAAATTGAGGCGGCAAAAGAAAAAGGGAAAAAATGAAAGCATATATTTATACTTATTTTTTATTTTATACAATAATTTATAGGTAATAAAATGATAACACAAAAAAGACGAATATAGTACATTGTGTCATTAATAAAGTCCATCTCTTTCATAAACAAATGAATGCAATAGCGAGGAAGGGCCGAAAGTTTAAATTACAATAAAGTATCTTTTGTGTTTATTGATGGGTAACTAGAATAATTATCAGTTAGACTAATCTAAAATGAATAGAGGAAGAATTAGTTTCGTCATTTGATGAACATTCCATTCTATC
This sequence comes from Oehlia diaphana, assembly GCA_003833135.1. NCBI lineage: Eukaryota > Fungi > Glomeromycota > Glomeromycetes > Glomerales > Glomeraceae > Oehlia > Oehlia diaphana. Next base: position 102,937 of record QZLH01000271.1, on the reverse strand, counting down.
TTTGTAATAACCATGATTAAATTATATAAACTATAAAATCTGGTTATAAAGCAGGTAAATCTTGGCCACAGCCGGAAATAAATAAATATAATTGGTTATTTGAATGTTAATATTAGTAAAACTAAATGGGGACGGCGTATTCCGCGCACGCATTTAAATGAAAATAAATATGTAAATACGCAAATATGTAAATATGGGGCGCAAAAATATTTTTTTTCTATAATAACGCTTTGGGCGCTTTGGTAATTGGAAATTTTTTTTTAGCGTTGTACAAGAACAGTTCTTCCCCAGATTATTAGTTAATTAATAGGCGCGGAAAAGAACGAAGATCACTTTGTTACTAAACTTTTAATCTGCATAAAATCTTTACCAAAAATGTTATGAGAATATCTAGTATAAAAAACAATGTTACAGAATTATAATATAAATAAGATCGTAAATAAAAAGTTGTGACGTTAATTTTGACATTTTTTTAATATGGAAAATCATTTGTTGAAAATCAAATGATCACAACAAATAATCAAGTGTAAAAAAAAAAAAATTTTAGTATCACAAGTAATATACCACGTTCTATGTCAAGTATATAACAGGTGTGATGGCTATGCTTATATGCTGTCTATGCGTCACCCAATTTTTTAACTTGTAAATATGTTACTCTTTGTTACTCTTTACTATATTTGCTATATATTTATTTTTTTAAATTGTTTCATTCCTATTGTTCTTTATTTTCTCCTGAATTGTCCTTTTTTTTTATCACACAAAAGAAAAAAAGAATTTTTAATGAAAGAACATTTTTTATTATATTTGATAAAACAAAAATCTTTCTTTCTTTGAAAAATATTGCTGAAATTTAACCGATGAAAACATTACATCACATGCTTGTTATTTATGTAACAAAGTAAAATGTGAGTATGTACATATGGAATTTTTTTCTTTCGTTAAAAAAAAAAAAAAAGTAACAAAGTGAGTTTTTTTTTTTTCTTTGTTGAATGATAATCATGTAATTTTTCAAATGTCTTTCTTCTTTATCATTTCCACTATGTAATGCTCTGTAAGGAAAATTGAAATTCACGCTTCAAACTCATGTAAATAAACGGGTTTTATATTAGTTTTGTACTTTTTGTTAACTAATAATGTATTAGTTAATGTTCATTATATCAAGTATTTAATCAAGAAATATAATAATCGTAAAATTATTACCGATTGTTATTGTTACAACGCGTTCTTTTACTGAAATTTTTATTTTTGTCGATTATTTTCGCGATTCATCACAAAAAGTATTTTTATGTCACCTTTTCGAATTTTATTTATTTTATTTATACAAATAAAAAATATATATACTGTATACAGTCCTCTTGAAATAATGCAACAAATTACATATTGTCCCTTACTCTCACATGACAAAACAATGATCTTTGTAACTGTCACGTGAATTATCACAATAGTTTCATATTGTCCATTTTACATTTCTTGCTGCGTATGTATGTATAAATCTATATTCAGTCATCAGTGTCATCAAGAAAACCGATAATATTATTCATGACACAATATAAAAATTTTATCACTAATTATTTTCAAATCAGATAGCATACATACATACACAGTAATGGAAAATATTTAAAACTTTTTAAGACAATGAATATTTTTAAGTCAGATTGCACACATACGTGTAAGAATAGCATACAGTGTAAATAACACTGAATATTTTTAAGTCAGACTGCACACATACGTAGTAAGAATGGCAATACAGTAAATGACATTGAATATTTTAAGTCAGATTGCACACATACGTAGTAAGAATAGCATACAGTATAAATGACATTGAATATTTTAAGTCATAGTAAGAATGGCATACAGTGTAAAATGACTGTGCGTCTACGAACTACAGTTATAATGCAATTATAAATGCTGCTAAAAGACCACTCGCCTGTCAAAAAAATTTACACATTTTTAATTAACTGTTAATTTTTTTTATAATTCTGCCAAATTTTAATATCAGTTCTGATGTTTGTGTCCTTTTTTCGATTCCCTCCGATTTCTTCCGATTAGGTGAAAAAACTAAAAATTACAATCTTCTCACATCATCATAATCATCAAGAATACAAGTAATGAATATCAAAGAGGAAAATCGCGTCCGATCGACAATCAAATGCGCGTATTATTTTGGCACGTGGTACTCCCGGTACTCCGCCGGTAGTTTATTCTTAAGATATTCACTAAACTTCTCGGAAAACAGAAAACACTTACCTGACAAACCGGCATATATTTATATTACATTTATATGTACACTGTAAAGAAAGTTAGGTGATACCGGTCAAGAAGGTAAACTTTTGCGGGTTTGCCTACTTTGACTGTTGATAAACATTGAGTAACATAACATGGCGCATAATTAGTTTAGAAAAGTAGCCTGATCCAAAAAAATCGGTTACCAGTAGTAAATATTTTTTTTTTTTTAACGAATTTTTTTTTATTATTTTAAATAAATAAAAATGCAAAGATTACACAATAATTGATGAAAAACAATTTTTGACATTTTTTTTTTTTTTTCAAAAAAACCCCAAAACAAAATATTTTTTTTTTTTTTTTTTTTTTTTTAAAAAAAACCCAAAAAAAAATTTTTTTTTTTTTTTTTTTTTTTTTTTAATACTCCAATTATCATCTTTGAAAAAAAAAATTTGGGAATATATAC
>QZLH01000271.1:80584-99880 GCA_003833135.1 Oehlia diaphana | reverse complement strand
AAAAAAATTTTTTTAATTTTTTTTTTTTTTTTAAAAAAACCCCAAAAAAAAAAATTTTTTTTTTTTTTTTTTTTTTTTTAATACTCCAATTATCATCTTTGAAAAAAAAAATTTGGGAATATATACAAAATATAATGTTGTGTTACTACCGATAATTTCTTCTAAACGATCATCATTTTGGAGAGATAATCTAATAGATATTTTGATGTTAGATTTAATTTACTTGATCTAAAATTCGAATCATCGTTTTTTTTTTAAGCCCATTTTTATGAAAATTTTTTCGAATTCGAAAAAATGTCTACGGAAAGGTAAATTATTTGTATTCGAATTCAATAAATTTTATCGGGGAATTAATTATTTTTTTTTTTTTAAAAAAAAAAAAGAAAAATTTTGTTACTTGGCTCTGGTTTCGTTGCTGGTCCTACAGTAGAATATATTTTACGGAGACCAGAAAATCATTTGACTATCGGTATATTATTTATTTGAGTCAATAATTTATAATTTTTTTTTATTTTAAAAAAATTTTAATTTTTTTTAAAATTTGAATTTGAATTTAGCGTGTAGACGTATTGCAGCTGCTGAAGCTCTTGCCAAACAATTTTCTCGAGCAAAATCAGAATCAATAGATGTTACAAATGAGGGAGCACTAGATGAGATTGTTTCACGTCATGATTTGGTTATTAGGTGATATACTTTCTTATACTGTCCACGATATTTTTTTACATGTACATATTAACAATATTGTTTTTTTTCCTTAGTTTGATCCCATATACAAATCATCCATTGGTTCTAAAATCTGCAATTAAATTCGGAAAAAATGTGGTCACAACTAGTTATGTCTCTCCTGCTATGAAAGAATTTCATGATGCGTAAGATTCCTTTTTCTTTCATCACGATTCATTTTCATTTTTAAGCTCAATAATTTATAATTATTTATTTAAACAGTGCTATAGAAAAAAATTTGACCATATTAAATGAAATTGGCCTCGATCCTGGTAATTATACGAAATAATAAATAGAAATGTTTTTTTTTCTTGACTTAATCATATATTCTTTTTCGTGTTTTTTTAGGTATTGATCATTTATATGCGGTGAAGACAATAAATGAAGTTCACGAAGCTGATGGAGAAGTAAGAATTTAATTGAATATTATTATTGTTATTTTTTTATGTGGATAAAGCCCTTTAATTTTTTTTTTTTATTTTTAGATTATATCCTTCATTTCTTATTGTGGTGGTTTACCAGCTCCAGAATGTTCTAATAATCCTCTTGGATATAAATTTAGTTGGTCATCTCGTGGTGTTTTATTGGCATTACGAAACAGTGCTAAATTTTATCAAGATGGAAAGGTGAATATAATTAAAATTTTAAAAAAAAAACTTTTAATTATACAATTTAAATTCATTTATTTAACACGATTTTAGATTGTTGAAATTCCTGGAACTGAATTAATGTCATCTGCGAAACCATATTTTATATATCCAGCTTTTGCTTTTCTATGTTATGCTAATCGGGATTCTACACCTTTTAAAGAATATTACAATATTCCAGAAGCTCAAAATATTGTTAGAGGTACATTAAGATATCAAGGTTTTACGGATTTCGTTAAAGTATTAGTTAAGATTGGTTTATTAGATGATTCAAATCAAAATTATTTGCATTTCAATTCACCGGAAATTACTTGGGTTCGTATATAAATAAATATTTCTTTTATATTTTTTTTTCTAAATTATTTAAATTAAATCCCCCATATATATATATATATATATTTTAGAAAGAAGTTATTGCCAAAGTGCTTAATACATCAAACAATACAGAAGAGTAATTAAATCAATTGAATTTATTTGCTTTTTTATCCCGGAAAAAATAATCGTTCTAATAACTAAAAATTAATAATCTCAGTGAATTAAGGAAAGCTATCAAATCCACTATAGCAGAAAATGAAATAAGCAAAGATGAAATTGAAAGAATTCTTAAAGGATTTAAATGGCTTGGATTATTTTCAGATAAACCAATTCGTCGTTGTGGTACATTACTTGATACTTTATGTGCTACATTAGAGGAAAAAATGCAATATGAAGAAGGAGAACGTGATATGGTTATCCTTCAACATAAATTTGAAATTAAATTAAAAGATGGTACAAGGGTATGTACTTATGTACTTATTAAATATATACATGCGTGTAAGTTGTATATCTTGTTTTATAAATTTTGTTTGTCCTTTAGGAAACTTGGACATCGACATTATTGGAATATGGAAAACCACCAGGACCATCCGCAATGTCTACATTGGTTGGGATACCATGTGGTATTGCTGTTCAATTAATATTAGATGGTAATTTTTTAACAATTTTTTATGTATATAAAAATGAAATGCAGTTAATTAAAATTTTTCTTTTAAAAAAAAAAATAGGTGTGATTAAGAAGAGAGGTGTTTTGGCACCTTATACACCAGAAATTATTAATCCTATTATTGCAGAATTAGAAAAGGAAGGAATTAAGGTCAAAGAAGAAAAGTTATAAATTTATTTTGTATTTTAAAATATACATGTGTAGGAAAAAAGTGGGATGTAAATAATTAATAAAACTTCTTTTTTTATTTGTACGTAAAATTTAAAAATAATTTGAATTTCTTACAACTATCCAAAATTATTTGTTTAAAATAACTAATATTTTAATCTAAAATACTTTTTAGCATGAGCACGGATGGTTTTTAAGACTCAAATTTAATTAATATGTAAAATAAAAATAAAAATAAATAATGACAATTAAAAATAACCCAATTAATAACCGATTAACAACAAAAAAACGATAAAAATATACTTTAAATTGTTTCATTAAACATATTATCTATCTCTCTAATTAACCCATCCAAAAATGCTTGATCCGTACATTTAAGTTCAACCTTTATATTGAATTTAGCATTATCATTGCCCGATTCATCAATAAAAAATTTTGCTAATCCTGCAACTTGATACCCTTGTACACTTTTACCATAAACAGTTATTGCGGAAGATACTATTTCAACTACATGTGTTCCAGTCGCTATAGTTGTTAATCTTATTGATTCGTCTTGAAACATTTGTTCAAAAGTACGATCATTTGGATTTAATTGAATTAGAGTTGTAGCAGAGAAAGGGAAACTTGATGTTTGTGAGACAGTTGTTTTAAATTGTTCTGGAGTAATTTTAGGAATATTAAGCATAAATATTGATAACGGTAATCCAAGTTTGATAGGTATATTGTGATTTGTCAGTTCTTCTTCATCCGATGACTAAAGGCATAAAAGTTAGAATTTATTTTTTTTTTTTGGATTAGCAAATATAAAGATTTTAAATTACCTGTGTTGAGTAAGCTAAATTTCCTGTTACGCTTAAACCCACACCTACTATTCCCAAAACTCTAAACTCAATAGCCATCTCTTTTTGTTCTTCACTTTGTAATTCACCCACTTCTAATAATGCATTATCAAATTGAATGTCCGATGTGGATTCAAAAGTAAATGATAATTCGGTTAAACTTTTATTTGATACTTTGCTTCGAATAGTGAAATCAGCGATAAGAGTAGGTGGTTCATTTGTAATTTCAGTTGTTGTTCCTAAATGTAATATATAAGACTAAAAAAAAAGGGTTAAATTAACATTGAAAAGAAAAAAACACATTCAAGGCACAGTAAAAACTTCTGACTTGTTTAGTTGCCAAATAAATCAATAAAAAAACCTACAATATATAAATCGTCTGTATCTAACAAAGTCTTGGCTGTCGTTCTTTTGATTCCATTCGATTCACTCATATTTTGGATGTTTTCAGATGTTTCGGATATTTCTTGTTCAGAAACCAACTTCTTCTTTGATTTCTTGAACATTAAAGAAAAACAATAAATTAAAAAATTTTTTTATTATAGGCAATTTAAAATTCGCAATAAGATAAATACCTTCAGACTAGTTTTCTTACTCTTTTTCTTGGGGTTTGTTTCTTCTGTATTCTTTTTCTTTGAAACCTTCTTCTTTTTATTAGGTTCCTCCTCCTTAGTTTTTGATATAGACTTAAATGATTTCTTTGTTGTAGTTTTTGAAGAACCAGATTTTGACTTGGGTTTTTCACTCTGAAAAAAAAAACTTATAACTCAATCTATATATTTTTTTTTCAAGCAGATATTTTATTTCTTACCTTGTTTTTATTAAAACGAGCTTCTTCTGCCATTTTAGCTCTTCTTTCTTCTAATAATTTACTCGATCTCTCCTCCTCTCTTCTCCTTACTTCTTCGGGACTTAAATAAATCGCCATTTGTGGGAAATGTTCATCCTCTCTTAAGGGAGTCGATAAATCAACACTAGATACACCAGAATAATCAAGATCTAGAATACCCTTATTTTTTTCCGACATATTCCAAGTTGATTGACGAATGTTATTACTCTTAGAATCTTTTTCATCATCAGATAAAGTAGCATTCTCTGGCATTTCACCAACGTCAGTATAAATAACCGGAGGTATTGATGGTGGTGAAGGCGATCGTCGATTCTCTTTTTTGCTTCCTTTTGACTTTCTCGATTTTCCAGAATATCTTTTTGCTAAAAAAATAGAAACAAAAATTTAATACATTAAGCTGATACACAAACTAAAAAAGAAAAAGAAAATATGTAACGAATGTCTAACATTTGAAATCGAAATCATCCATGGTTAAACGAACTACCGGTATTGAATCTACATCAATTTCTTCGGTTTTACGTGAAGATAATCCATCAGATCTTGATCTTTTTAATGGACTTTTATCATCAACATTAATATAATATGGATCATTCTTGATACGTTCTCTTCGTTCGTTGCGACGCTACATTTTATAATGAGGTATGATGTATAAAATAAAATTTAATATCAAAAAGAATTGTATTAATCGTGTTACATACTTTTTCACGAATTTCTTCATTATCTTCACTTTCATATCCATTTTTCCTTCCATTTTTTCTTCTTCTTCTTCTACCGACAGTGGCACCATTGCCATCTGAAAATATTAAATCTCCACTTCCACCAAATGTTTGACCATAACCATACCCATAACTTTCCTCCTCTTCTTCACTCTCATTATTTTCTGATTCAGGTAATGGTTCATTAATCCAAGCGTCTAAATCAAGTCCCTCCGGTACGGGAACTTTCTTTTGCGCTTTAGGAGCGACAGGATTAAGTTCAAAAAAGAAGAAAAGAGGTGAAAGCTCAGTGATTATTGCAGGGGCTTTCTGGGAAGAATAATCATTTTCTTTTAAATCATTCTCTTCATTAATCAAATTTTGATGGATAATAGAAAATATTTCGCGTGTATTATATGCCTAATAAATAATGATAGCATGAACTAATATTTTAGGTATCAATGAGATTTAAAGAAATAAATTTATCTTATTACACATAATTAATATTGAAAATAAATATACCCTTTCTTGCACCTCCAAATCTGTACAAGAACTAAACATTCCAATTTTATCTTTCAATTTAGTAGTTATCTGTATTAATTCTTGTTTAGCATCATCATCCCAATTGTAAACAAGACTATTTGCCCAATATGCATAGATTTTCAAGACCGCGTGAACATACACAGCTTGAACATTATGCGAAAGCTTGGTAACGCCAGGTTGAACAAGAAATTCTATTGTCTCGATCGGCTTTTCCAAATAACTATAAATAAATAAATCGTTAAATAAAAAGTGTTGCAATTATTTATAATATAAGTTAAATAATAAACCTGCAATATTCTCCAGAGATCCATGCCGCAGCGTAAAGTACTTCGGCATTTGAATCCGGTAGCTTACAATTTTCTAAAAGATTTGCATCCGAAATCAATCGTTGCTAAAGAATAAATAAATTATTAATATAATTGAATTTTTTAATTAAATAAATAAAAATCATACTAAAACTACCTACCATAGTCTTAACACAATATTGTCGTACACTTTTAACACGAACACCAACATCCATTATTTGTTGAGTTAATATTTCACCAACTTTTACTCCACTTACGTAAGTCAAATCAACCAAGACAGCAATGTACCATTCAAAATTCGTGATATTACTATAAGAATTTTGTGAACATATGTATATTACACGATTTATAATATCAGATCGGTAAGCGGGTTCAAGTAGTGTTGATGGAGGTGGATAACTTGTTGTGGGATCAGAATTACTTGATGGTAAAAGGTGAGACATTAGACGTTTGACAATGTCCGTACAATTTTTTTTGTTAACCTTTTTAATATAGAAATAATAAGTAAGTAAACATTATATAAACATAAATGATTTTCCAAATTATTTCTCACCATGCCAACAACTAAATCTAAAGCGCGTAATCTAATACTAATATCAGGATCATCAATACATTTCAAAATGATATCTTTATGCTCTGAAACTAATTTTGGATGAGTTGGCAGAATTTTAGCTAATGCCAAAAGTCCAACATATTTCACTTGACAGAATAAAGTAAAATAAAATTCAGAATTTAATAATTCTATCACACAAAATAACAACACATATAGTTATATATAAACATACGGTTTTGATCTGTATCCTCTAGAAATATTCTCAACTTATTTACACACATAGCAGCCAATGAATCGGAATTTCCACCCAAATTCAGCATTCCGCCCGTTATGACTGTATGTATACATTCGTATAACAGTGACATGGCATGTGTTGTCTGGATATGTTGTGTAATTGGTGGTAATAATTTTTTTGCGAGTCTAGGTTCAAGTGGGGTTAATGCTCCAAACTGAAAAAAATTTTGTATTTATTTATATTGTTGAAAATTGTTGAATACATAAATTAAAATGTTCTTCGATATATTACCAATTTAATAATCTTAATAAGCATCCAATTATTTGTCGATGTATTTAATATACTGAACAATTGTGGAGCAAGTGATAAATAATTTTTTGGATTCTTCCTTGCCAATTCACATATTACATTTACAACAGCACATGCAACCGCTTTGAAGTATAATAAAAAAAAAAAAAAATAATTATTAATAATTTTAAAATCATACAAAATATCAAATTCAACATACATGGATCGGGATCATCTAGTTTCTCTTTTAATCTTGGAAAACTTAATCTCAGAGCTTCGGGAAATTTAAGGAAAAGTTTATATAAAACGAGAACAACTTTCTTCCTCACATAAGGACGAGAATGGTTAAGCATTGAAACCAAATCTTGACATAAATCACGAGCAAGGTCTGGTGTTACTATATGAGCTAAGCCATTAAGTGCAACTCCTACTTCAAGATGATTTCCTGAAGCAAGATCCTATTAAATTAAACACATTATTTACTAAGCTTATTTTCGATCATTAAAAAATAATAAATTATTTACCTTTTTCAAAAGATTTGTTGTTAACATTAACACATCAGTATCCTGTCGAAATGATTGTGTAGCAGCTAAGTATCCTATTCGTTTCTGAAGGAATTTTGCCGAGGACATAACTTCAACAACATGAAATGACGCCCAAGACATATCATATCCGAGCATTTGAAGCTACAGGCAGAAATCAAGAAATAACTTAGTATGTTTAGTTTAATAAGCTATGAGCAAATAATTCTTGATTAAAAAAACTTTTTTCTTTTAAATCAAAAACATGCTCACGAAAAAAAACTTTAATTCACGAGTTTAACGAACTCACTATGACAACTTGACCGAACGTACATAAGTTAACTTCGAAATAGCTACTGCTTTTACGTCAGGGTCATTGCTTTTAACCTCTTGACGAATTTCTTGTAGGCAAGCAGCAATATATTTTTGCTCATTTTTCTTATTAGTGCGAATACCGCGAATTAAGTCTGTTAATGTCTTTTCAAACATTTCAAGGTTAAAAAAAGGATAACTAATCAATTACACCATCTAATAACTTTTTTCCATTTTGCCAATCAGGACTTTAATCTTGGATCACTTATTTGTCACTGACATTGCTGTATTGTGATAATTAATGCAGTTCGCGGTGAATGGTGTAACATCAAACGGGCATGATCCTGCATAAAAGTTTTTTCGCAGATCTTTCCTCCTCGATATCTTTTTAATTACCTTTGGTTGGTAAATTGAAGCCTTCACGTAAATTTAAATTATGTCAACAGTCTTAATAGGAAAAATACTGGGATGGATAGGATTTATTACACTTATTCATTCCACATATTCTACTTATGAACGTATGTTTTTTAAAAACGAGATCTTTATTAAAACAAACAGGAGAAATCATTAAATTAATCTATGCTTTTTTTAGATCTATCATATCTAAAAGCTGTTGAAAAGGCAAATGATATGCCAATTGAGGTATTTTTGCATAGTGTTTTATAATAAGCATTTATTTAAATCTCGATTAAAAAATTAATTTTTAATTTATTAAATAGATTACAGTTGAATGTCTTTTTTCTGTAATAATCTTTGCAATTAGTGTAATATTAGTAGCGGGTCCTTTAAAACCAATATTAATGAAAAGCGAAATGGTGAAAAAGTAATTAGACCTTTGATTTATAACTTTTTTATATATATTTTTATTGTATTGATTATTAACTAATTTTTTACTTTTTTTAAAAAAAATACAATTTTTATTTTCTCTCAAAAGGTCCATTGACAAAGTTGATACGCGCCCTTCTTTCAATACTTTTAATCATCGAGGTAGGATAATTAAATCATCATTGGATATAAAATAATATTTACTACAATCTTTTCTCTTAATAAAATTTTTGAAGATAAATTTTTATGTATTAACATTAATAATTGGCGATAATTGTTTTTGTTACAAGAGATAGGATTGAGTTATTTAAATAATTAAAAAAAACTAGAAAGAAAAAAAGAAAAAGAAAGTAATCAAACCTAATAAATAAAAAATACTATTCATCTGAACTACTACTTCCATGTTTAAGAAATTCTGATAACCGCACAGGAGTATCTCCTCTATGCTCTTCATGGATCTTGTGTTTATTCTTGTGTTTCTTTTAATAAAATAAACAAGATTAATATTATTAAAAATTTTAAAATTTAAAGAAAAAAAACCAACCTTATGAGAATGCCGATGATGATGATGATGGTGGTGATGATGATGCTTCTTATCTTCATCGGCCATTTTATCTTCGGAATCTGCTGCAGATTCATAAGCACCTGATTCTATGCTACTACTCTTACGTTTTAAGCGTTTATCATGTTTTTTCCGATCATGGTGTTTATGCTAATTATTAAATAAAACCCATGCAAGAGAAACCTCGTTAGAATTATGAACTAAGAAATGGCCTAGAAATTTTCTTACGAGAATGAAAAAACTTTTTTTTTGATAACAACCTTCTCTGCACGCTCGCCTCTAACTTTTTCATCTGTTCGATGTTGATTACGCTTCTCATAATTTTCATCATCTTCATCGCTTCTATAATATTCATCTTCACTAAAATTTCTTCTTTCGACGGGACTTCTAGTAGGACTTTCTTCACTTTTACTTCGTCTTCTTTTATGATCACGATCACGATTACGATCACGAGAGGAAGAATGATGACGATAATGATTATGTTTTTTTCTTTTCTTTTTATTTAAAGAACTACCTAATCCTTTTAGTTTGGCTTCTCTTTCTTCATCCAATTTTTTTCGATATTTAGCTAGGTCATATTCCGAAAATTGTGGACCATCAACTTCTGATTTTAATTTACGAAATTCGTCCCTCGAAGAAAAGAAAAATTAAAATAGCAAACCAACAATATAAGGCAAGATTGGGTTGCAATAAGGGACACAGAATGAGTAACTTAATGAAAAATTGTTTATTGGAAAAAAGAGAAACATGGATTGTTACCATGTCATTCCTCCTTTTTTGCGAGCATCAATGTATTCGCGTATTGTTCCACCTCGTTCATTGTTCGCCATATTCCAAATAGTTATAAAAAAAAATCACAATAGAATTTTAGACGATGGGAGTTGATTTTCCAAACACATGATCATGGAATATCAAAGAATATCTGATTTGCGAAATGTTTTGCGGGCCGTGCAATTGTGCATGATATTACTCTGTTAATGCGATTTTATTGGTCAGTTAAATTAAAATAATTTAAAAGGTACAGTATTTTAATTATGAAAAAATGTAATTTTATATAATGTAACAAAACAACAATGGAAATAAAAAGTTTTTTTATGGTACAAAAAATAAATAAAGCAATAAGTATTGTATGATTATTAAAGAAAAAGAAAGGAATACTACTGTTTCTGAATTTATATAGGATCACATTTACGATCATAATTTAGCGGATAAGGGAATATATGCATGAAATTAACTATCGTAATAGAACAAGATCTAATACCTGCTCTTAAAGAGATAAGAGGAAAGAGAAATAAATAAAATAACTGAATAATGAAACAAGAATAGAATCATGTTAAAAACTTACAACAATATAGTATGAAGGGAGTATACCGTAAGAAAAAGCATAATACTATAAAAACCCATAAGAAATAACAAACCAATTAATACAAAAAAAATAAAGAATAATAAATAAATAAGTAAAATGTCAATATATATAGGAGCAAGAGGAAAAGTTAGCATAATAATTAAACTACATAATATAATGATGCAAGGATTTGGCTCAAACATGGTAATAATGTTACGAAATGGTCCTTTTTTTATCGCAATTTCTAAAAACCAATTCTATTATTTTTTTTTTTTTTCAAATAAAAAAGAAAATTTGCATCAAAAAGATCTATTAAATAATAACATATAATAATTCAAATATAAATATATATTATTTTTCCTTTATATTTTATACAATGTAATATTAAAAGAGAGGTACATTGCCTTTCCGGAAGGAACGTAACTCGCATGTAAAGTAAAAAATTTTTTTTTGAAGGGGGACTGGAGGAGTTACGACCTTTTTGAAAGGATGCACCCCCCTTTATGACCAATTCCCTGATGTCATTACTAGTAAAGAAGATACAATAATATTGAGCTTATGCAAGAGAGAATGTGTAATACAATATAAAATGTTGTTGGTGAAGAAAAAATTAAAAAAAAATATTATTAATAAACCCATGAACTAATATATTACCAAACGGGACTTTTTTTTACATAATTATACAAGTACAGCCACCGCAACCACCACCGGATGGTGCGTAAGGATCATCTCGTTTATCAACTGGTCCCCAAACAGATGGTACTAGGAAGTCCCTAGTATTCTTACAATATCGGATTAAACTACGTTCCAGTGGGCGATAAATGTAAAATGATTAGTTACGAAATAATTGATATATGTTCCATCACCGCTAATACTATCTCGAAGCAATTCAATTATACCTCCACCCAGATAATTATCCTACCTAGTACTAGCTTCACTAACTCGTACTCGGGGACGATCTAGATCCTCACGAAGTCTTTGATTAAGTTCCACCAGCCGGCGATATTTCGTTTCTTGCATTCCAATCTGTTTATGTCTATGCATTATATGTATTTATTTATATGTAGACGGTGTATGTTATGGTATAAGGGGTAATGGTATAATTGATATTATCGAATTTAATGTCTATAAACCATTAAAGAAAAAAAATGTATTGTTAATATGAATGAAGTATAAAAGTCTATAATAATAAAGTTTCTAAAGAATAAATTATCTCTTGATCGTAATGAAAGATGTAGAGATCTAACGGAAAACCCTGTGTAACAATATACTTTGCGAAATAGAAAAGATTTAAACAAGTTTAATAAAGATAATTAAAGTAGAAATAAAACTAACCAATATTTTTTTTATTTCACTTTCAAATACTTTTAATAAGATTATGGTCCAACAACAACAAAAAAATTTTAAAGTTTAGGAAAAAATAAACAATCCTTTTAATTATTCTCTTAGTTTTAAACAAGATCTAAATTGCTGTATATCTTCTTTAAAGGAGAAAAAACTCACCAGGAAGGAATGTGGTAGGCCGTGGAAAATAAAGAAAGCAAGAAAACAAAAAAAAGTACGAAAGTAGGGTTTACAATACAAACAAGATTTTGGATTGACAGCAAAAAATGACCACTAATTTCCGGTGGTTCAATCAATATGGGTTGGACCATTTTAAAAAGCTATACAATTGCAGTTATATCAGCACTCGTATTACCATGGTGTAATTCAAAATTTTGTGTTCTCCTTATTAAGAATTGTTCATCGGAGTTCAATTGTGTCACAACGAATAGGCAAGTTTATAAGTGGTTCGTTTGTTTATTATGTTACAAAGAACTACAACTACAACCTAGTACTAATAAAGTGACAAACAAATCTATTCTTTTAAATTCCAAATGAGGAATTCCACATGTAAAAAAATCCGCGGGAATAATTCCCGGATGTGCAATTAAAATATATCTTTTTTGTTAATGAAATAATGAATTTTTGACTTAAAAAATAATGAATGAAGATAATGAAAAAATCAAGATATACAAACAAAACAAGATTTGCGAGACCCTAATTACAAATTTTTATTAGCTTAAAAGCAAAACTAGAAGTTTTAATACTTATAATATAAATATTTAGGTGATAGTATAATAGTGACCGACCGAGCACATAAGATATTATGTAATTTACGCAATTTGAAAGGTCTCACTAATCACCTTCAATAGGTTCCCAAGAGAGAAAATTTTCCGAAAGAGACGCGACTTTTGTGCTTTTTAACGATTGTCATGTGATTTTAAAAAACTAATCATCGATTAAAGATAATCAAAATAAGATTTAATTTGACGCCGATATGCGCACAGAATAAAATGGTACAAATGGTACAACTTAAAACACCCTGAATTCAAAAAAATTCTTATGTTCCAACTTTTGTTCTTCCTTTTCATTTAACGTTTTATAATAGTTCATAATGTCACAATCTAAACCAAGTTCAAATGAGGGTGAAAGTAGTGGAAATGGATCTGCTATTCGTGTTACAATACCAAAAGTATATAAGTATCTGACAATAGTTCAAACAGGAACTGCCGTAGTTTTTGGCACTTTTCTTGTAACTCATTTAAGTGCACCAGCCTTATCTGTTATCGGCGGTATAGATTTAACAAATAAAACGATTGTATTTGGTAGAGTTTATTATCAAAATAAATTCCTAGAACCAATAGTAGTATTTGGAGCATTAATCGGTCATGTAGCTGCTGGTATAGCAAAACGTAGTATTAAAATTTATTGGAAATATAAAAAACAAGATGCAATATTTCTTACAGGAGAAATTCATGAAAAAGTCGAAAGAATGACTACGGATGAAACGGATGAACGAGGAGTAGTTGTAAGACAAAAAATCAAGACTAAAACTACAAGAACCATCTCTGGTTCTTATATAACAAAAGCGTTGAGTTCGTTACTTCCAAGCCATCATACAATTGGTTATATCTTAATTCCTTTTGTATTTGGTCATTCTTATGTTAACCGTATTTTACCTAAACGTCATTTTGGTGATTCTTCTTTAATTAATGCTACTTATATTACACTTTGTCTTCGAAAATGGCCACGCTCTTCATATTTTGCTTTATCTGCTTTAATTGGTCTAACTGCTTATCATGTTACTAGTGGTGCCCCAGTTGCTTACAAAATATTGAGAGGTTGTTTGTCCAAGAAAAATGGCGAAAAACTTCAACCTGATTCTGCAAAAAAGAAAGACCGTCTTTTAAGAAATGGGTTGATTATCACATCAGTTGGTATATTAACTGCTGGATTACTTGTCATTGGTGGAAAAATTGGCAAGGATCCTAGAATTCCTTTACGTACTGAATATTTGAAAGTTTATGGTCAAATATATCCACAAAGTTGGGTAAGAAATTAGATCATATGCTTTTAAAATAATAATAATATTCTATTTGTCATTATATATAAATAAAATTACAGTACTATTAATTATATTGATGATGTAATGAATAATTCCAGAATTTGTATAATAAAGTTTAATTAAATAATCCTTTCAGCTTCATAAAATAACATTAACCGAAGAAAATAATTCAAGTTAATTATTTTTCCAAAAAAAAAAAGAAAGAAAAAAAAAAAATAGAAAAAAATTTATTTTCTTTAAAAATATTTAACTGTTCTTTACACATAATATTTCTTAATTAGCAAAATAAATGATATTAAAAGTTTTTTAAAGAGGAATTAAAAGTTTTTTCGTATGTATGATATTAATGATCGATCCTATGTGTGAATGCTGAATAGGGAAATAGTACCGTTTAGCCTAACGGCATTGATTATAGTAATAAGACAATTATGCTTTACATATATTGAGATACCCAACGAAAACCTAAATGGAAAAAAAGGTTTAAAATATAAGAAAATTAATACACAACATGAATCTTCCATACTTACCGTCACCATATCCTTGTCGCATAACGACGGAACACATGAAAACTTCAATAGGACGAATATCTTTTAACATGACTTTACCCTAATTATATTATGAATATTAGTACAAAATATTAAGAATACTCTTGAGAAAAAATACTAACCTTTCCAGTTGTTTGATACAATCCAAGTGCATGTCTCAATTCTTCTTCGGATACTGCACCAACTGCATCAATTTTATTTCCCAAGATTAGGAAAGGCACGGTTGAAAGTTCTTCAATAGAAAGAAGGGCCTATAAATCAAATTTTGTTAATACAGAAATCCTAATCTAATTAATTGGGTCATTCGTAATTTTATATCCACTTACATCTAATTCAGTCTTACTTTCCGCAAATCGCTCACGGTCTACAGCATCTACCATAAACACAATACCAGACACCTCTGGGAAATAATCTTTCCAAAGACGGCGAGCTAAATTACAAAATATCATAATTTGAGGACAAATTATATTTACTTGTACTTGATTAGTTGTACTACGCTAACTATTGAAATATATTTACCTTGTTGATGTCCACCAAGGTCATAAGTTGTGAAACGGACGTTACCTATGGATAATTCCTCTGAGGCTATATTATTTATAAATAAAAAAGAATTAGCCAATCCGATTAATTATATTTGAATTCATTAAATTACATGTTCTAATCGTCCTAATGGCATTTATTGCGCAGCATCACCAATAATTTACTTACTAGGATGTAGCGTTGGCTGCAATGTAGCCAAACGATCATTTTTTAACATATGCAGTAAAGTCGTCTTTCCAGCATTGTCTAAGCCCAAGAATAAAATCTTTGCATTTTTATTAACAAGTCCTGTTAAGATATGAAGAAAGTTGATTTTTTTATAAATATGAAAAGTAAAAGAAGCTCATTAAAACTTCGTTACTCTTACATACCCAAAGTCGCCAAAACATCAAAAAACCAGTTAATGATAAACATATTTACTATAAGACTTTTCAAATCAAAAAAATTCGAAATTTATTAAGTCTCGTTCATTAAAATAGGGAGTTTTAAAGTTCAAAAAAAAAATGTCATATGAAGTAATAGGGAGGTAACAGACACTTGTCAATTTGTAATGGGATATTCACATGTAATTTATTTGATTAAATAAAATTTGATCTACTGACGATCAATCGAAAATTAAATCATTATATGATAACATATTACATTTAATGCCGCAAATTTCGTGGTTAAAAACATTTACTTTTTTTTCGCCTATATGATCTGACTGGAAAGACTGTATACTCCTAAAATAGATAAAAATCAGATAAATAGTATATTTAATTAGCCGAACGTGTGAAAATTAACACATTACCTCTCTGTTAGTAAGAATATATTTTACAATTTGATCTCGATAATGAATATCGTTAATGCCATCTGCATTTTTACATTGAATTTGTCCAGTGCAATCTCCTCTCCATTCACATAAACTGTATAACTCGTTCCATTAGCACTATAATAAGTTATCTTTTCATATGGAATGATTTAAACCTGTGTTATTTCATACATCAAATATTTTAATGTTAACGAACTGAACAACTAAGCTACCCGCATCAATATCAAACGTATTCCACTTAGAATGTTCATTTTTTAAAAAAATCAAAGCTCATTAAGTAGAATCTTCAAAGATATTTATCTCTATACACATGTATTACCTCAGGCAAATGCCAACACCCAGAACAGGTCGTCCCAAATCATCTAGCTTGTCAGCTTGTCGTAACGTCTTTATCGAATTAGTTCCCTGAGCATAATTATCAACTTGATTCATATAATAGCATAAGCGATTGTGAAATTGATCAAAGAATTAGTTGAATATTATAGTTTTTGATTATTTGAAACTGTACCATATTCCAAATGCAGTTTCGTATTATAATTGATAGATTGATCACATTATGATTCAACTAGTTTTCATTGAAGAATACATTGACAACAGTATGCAGAATAAATTTACTTGATTAGTAGAACCAAATCGTATTGACGCGAAAAACTTCATTTTGTAATTCCTTGTTCTGTTTGGCTCTTCTTTTTAAGAGCTGAGCTTGTTTATGTTAGCCAAAAACATACAGTAAATGAATTACATGAATGGAATATTGTTACAGTTTGAAAATGTGGATGAAAGTGAAACAATTCGGAGCCTTTAGGTAACTTTTTAATTCGACTTTTCATCCTATCTGTAATTTGTCATTTTACGCTTAAAAGACTTTTGTATACCAACAGTCTTTTTTATGTAGACTTCCGAATTCTTGATTCCCCCTATATATAAATATAAGCATTGATTGCAAAAATAATGAATATTTTATACCAAATATTCATAAAAATATATTACTCGTAGAAATACCTTACAACTTCGTCTCTCTACTCAAATCCTTTTTGATTCTTTCTCTGAGTTTATTTTATTTGGTCTATCATAATCTCAATAAATCAAAAATGCGCTGACCTCTAAATCTTTTCAAGTTGAAGCAGGCCTTTCATAGCTTTGAGTTCTTCAAGTTCATCTCTAAAGTCTAAACTAAAATAGTATGAAATGAGTCTTAACCTTAATTTTAGATTATAACACTATTCAATTTCCATTATCATCTGTATTATCTATATTCAGATGAAGTATTGATGGTTCTCCAATGGAAAGAGCACCGGAATTTTTAACCTCGATATGCTCTAATATTAGTATAATTGAAAATATTTAAATGGAGTTTGTTCTTCCTCATTAAAGAATGAATTAGTTATAAGGTGGAAAGAAAACATAATTGATTTTACTTCAAATAAATACACACCTTGTTGATTTCCTAAATTTAATCTCTTGTTGTTGTGTAGCTTTATCGATTGCATCCAATTTTCTCTGTGCACCACTAGAAATATTTTGTTTGATTGGAAAATTGATGGTATTTCGATGGATTATCCTGAATTGCTTATTAATTCTTGAATATCTATGATTTCATTCTTACGGTTTCCCATCTATTCTGCGTGATATGAATCAATAGAATTGTTATCTAATATCTATCAACGAAGAAACGAAGAATAATGCTCAAATTATTAAAAATTGGATTGAATATCAATGACTTATTTTTAAGATAAACAGATACAAGCAGATTGTATATGTAACCACAGCAAAGTTTATAGAAATAATCACAACTATAAATGATACAATAAACGATTGTGAGAATTTGGTTTATTTAGAGATTCGAGGAACTAATGTGAGCAATAGAAAGATTACACATGTAATAAATTTTAGCCAATCAAATCTGATGCGTAACGCGTTACGTGATACGCGTCAATCGATGTGAATTTTTTTTCTTCTTATATTATGCATATTATTGTGCATTAATAATTATTCCAGAATTTCAAAAATTATAAATATTCAAATATAAGGATTGTAAATAATGTGCTATATATAATTTTAGGGTATAAAAAAAACTCTTTTCCATTCCCTTCAGTTCATTATACTATCAGAACTGAAAACTTAGAAAATTTCACTTGATAAAACTTTTATTTTTCTTTAATATTTTTACTTACTAAATATGTCTAATGCTAATAAGGGAAAGACCATTCAACATATTCTTGTACTTACTAAAACTGCTACTTCTGCTACTACTTAAAATCTTTGCTTTTCTGAAACCTCTTTACTGCTACTTAATGATAAGATAATTATTTCTTATCTCCTATTACTAATAAGTAAACTAAAACTGCTAAGAAAATATATATTGATAAGCCTGCGTCAGAGAAAAATTTTTAATAAAATCTGCGCAAATCTGCAAATGTTAAAAAATCTGCGCAGAATTTTATTTATTAAACCATATTTAATAATATTTACAAAATTAAAAAAAAATTACATGAAATCTATTACATGTTGAAAGTTATCAAAGAAAAAAAAAGATATTTAATAATTATTTGCATTAAAATCAAAGTTCTATTATCTTTACTTCAAAATTCATATGTTATTAATAGTTTGGACATTGTTTCAATTAGTTCAATTCTAACAAACAACAGAGACCTACAAATGAAAAAATTTTTGAAGCAAAGCAGCTTCAAAATATATAATCCCAGGATCTAACATAAAAGAAAAAACAATTATTAGTATAATGATCATTAAAGAAAGTAAAAAAAGGAACTTTAAAGTATTTACCTTTGAAGTTCTTTAAATGAAAACCCAAGATCTAAATTAAAAGAAATATAAACATTATTAATATTTGTCAAATAAATTAATAAAAAATATTTTTTGAAGGTTTTACCTTTGATATGGAAGTCTGGAACTTGTCTTTAGGCTTCCTTTACCTAAAAAAAGGAAATATAAATGTTATTAATGTTTGTCAATAAATTAAAAAAAATTTTTTTCTAAAAGTTTTACCTTTGATATAGAAGTCCAGAATTCGTTTTTAGCTTTCTTTACCTAAAAAAAAGTGATAAAACGTTAGTAATATTTTGCTAATAAAAAAAATAAAAGAAAAATAAAATTTTGAAGCTTACATTTAAAATTCTATCATTTAGGAGCTGCTAAGTGCTGTGGTCTTACAAAAAAGAAAAATAAAACATTAGTAAAGTTTTGTTTAAATAAAATAATAGAATTTCTAAGTTTTACCTTTAAAATTCTAACCAAGAAGAATTACAAAAAAGATAAAGAACGTTAAAAATATTCTTTGAAAAATTAAAAAAAAATATTAAAGTTTTGTAACAAAAATGTGAAACTTATTACTTTATTTCCATTTCATGAGTATATCCTTACTGAGTCCAGTCCAATGATCTTTCTGAGTCCAGTCATGTCAGTTTTTAGCACAGTCATGTGAATTTTGATGCGGACCGAATTTAAACTTTGATCAGACTTTGCTACCATCGGACTGAGTTAATTGTGCCGAGTCCTATGATGTTGATCAATCAGACTGAACTAAATTTACACGACTGATCTACATTTCTTGTAAAATATAACATTAATATTAATATTAACCCGAAAATTTTATAATTTC
>QZLH01000271.1:44487-62619 GCA_003833135.1 Oehlia diaphana | reverse complement strand
AAAAAATTTAGACTTTAAATATAAAGAACGAAAAATTTTTTTCGTATATAAAAATTTTTTTTGTGTTACATGATCGACATCGATTTCAACCATTTTGAAAACCGCAATAATAAACTTTTTTTTTATTTATTTGTAGGTATTAGCATCAGTTTATGGTAATGAATTTTGAAGTGAATACTTCAAAATTCTTTTTTTTTAAAATAATTTTTTCAAAAAAAATTATATATTGATTTTTTTTTGTTTGTATTTTATAAATATCAACTTCAGTTCTTGGGCTTTGATAGGTGAATTTTGAAGTGAAAGCTTCAAATTTTTTTTTTAAAAATTTTTTTTATTTAATAAATTTATTTTCTTTTATTTGGTAGATTTTAGTTTCAGTTTTTGAACTCTAGATAGGTAAGTTCGTTCTGAACACACTTTGAAACTTTATTTTTTTTAAAATAATTTTTTTTTTTCTATTTTGTAGGTTTCAGTTTTGTTCTTGAGTGTTCAATAGGTAAGTTTTATTTCAAAACTTATTGTTTTTTTAAAAAAAAAAATAAATTATTTTTTAATTTTTTTCTTTTATTTTGTAGGTTTTAGCTTTTTATAGTTTTTGGATACAGGGTAAGTGTGTAGAGGTCAATTCTTTTAAAATTTACTTTAAAAAAATGTACTAACATTTCATTATTTTATAGGAAGTGAACTTTTTAAAGTATACTAATGCTTACTACCTATTAAATATTATCCTAAATGCAACATTTCAGTATGTTTTTTTATTTTTTTATCTTTTAATATTTTTTATCTACACGAACAGCTACTAACAATTCTTTTTTTACCTTATTAGGTGGTTTTTTCAGTCTTCTTGGATGTGACAATTCGGTAAATTTTTAACTTTTTATATCTTTAATTGTATATTGGATTAACAGCTAAAAGAAGAGCGGAAAAGAATTCCATCTGAAACTTACATTAATTTAATTGAGAGCATGGCACGTCAAATTGAAGTATGCATTAAAAACAATGGATGGCCAACTAAATATTAATTATTATTAAATAAAATATGATCTTTATTGGTCGACCGTATACTTTTGGGTAAGGTTGCTTGCCGAAACTTAAGGGTTTAGGCAAGATGGCATTTTGCCAAAAAGCGAAATTCTGCTGAAACTATATTAAAGTTATATTAAAAAACTGGCGAAACTCTGGAGAAAAGTGAAACTGCCGAAACTTATTATAAATACTGAAACTGCCAAAACTCTGCTGAAACTATAATAAATCTATAGTAAAATTTTGATGAAACTAATCATAGGATTTTGAAGAGGTTTAGACAAGCAACCTTACTTTTGGGAGGGTAGTGTATCACGTGATTCGATAAAAAAATTTTGTAAAAAAAAATCTATTAAATAAATCTTTAAAAGAAATGTATATTAGGTGTATTTTTATCTGTTCTGCAAGTTTACTTAATATGTTATAGATGGTTTTGAATGTTGTTTTTGAGTTATTTAATAATCTTTTTTTACTTTTTTTTTCATTAACTTTTAACATTAAATAATTAGCATAATAATTTACTTTTTTTGAAAATTGTATTCAAACACATAGTGTACAAATAGAAATCATCTATATATAAATATTATTATAATAATATAATATATATTTTATCTTAGAATCTAATTGTTTTGACTATTTTTTTATTTTCTAATGTTTAATTTTTTCGTTTTGTTAATAATTTTTTGGTTAGCATAATTTCTTATAATTTCTATAATATCTTATAATTTTGCAAAAATTATGGTAAATTTTATTTGTTTATATATTATTACACAGAAAATTTACCATATGATTTATATTGAAAGTGTTATCTATACACCCTTCTTAAGCATGATGTGCAAAATATTGGTACAATATGTATATAATAGTTCTATAGAGCCATATATTAATATTGGTTAAAAAAAATCTTATCTAGAAATGGGAGCCTGGGAGGTAGACATCTTATAAAATTAATATACAGTTGTTTCTTTATAATCATCACCTCTTTCTCATATAATCACATCATATAAAATTCCTCTTTATAAGCATACTATATTTTAGCCTAATGTATTAATAAATATATTAGAAAATCTCCTTTATAATTACAACATATAACTTTTTTTATAATCATATTCTTTTTTTTGGGATATGATTATAAAGAAGGCTGATTGTATATTATTATCCTTATTTCTTATTAGATTATTTTTTTGCTATCTCTTTAAATAATCTTATATTTTATTTTATTTTTATAGTTATTTAATCTTGTTCTAGTTATAAATATAATGTCAAATATATTAAATAGTCTAAAATTTTATTTAAATTTACTTATTTTAATTTTTCATATAGTATTGAATAATTATTAAATTGCTTCATTTTCTTACAATCTGAATTATTTAAAATTTTTCTTATTATTTTTGTTTTTTTCTTATTATTATATTTTTTCTACTTTAATTTTTGTTTATAATAGATTTTTTTTTCATCTAATATTATATTAGTTAATGATGGTTTAGATATTTTTCTTATATTGGCTAAACTTTTATCTTTCTCTCTTATTTGTACAGGTTAAAATATAAAAAATCAGACATCAATCAATCACCAATTGGATACCAATCAGGTAGCTGATTGGTGACTGATTGGTAACTGATTGGTATGTGATTGATGACTGATTGATGCCCGATTTTTTACTTTTCAACCTGTGTTGAATAAATAATAATAATTATATTTTCAGTTTTTTAATATTTCTTCTGATCTTAAGTTAATAAATATGATTTATTTTGTCATATCACTCTTCTATAATTACTTTAGTTTGGCCTTTTTCACTTTATATTGAATTATAGACCATCTTTTAATTTTTCAAATACTGCTTTATAATATTACAATTACTATTTATACTGATTTTCAAGCCATTATCTCTTTAGCCTAAAAAGTGCTTTTCTTTTCATTTTAATCAAAACAATTTTAACTAAAAAATCACTTGTCTTAGAAAGTTTTTTATCTCTTTATAAGGTTAAAAATCTATTAATTAATTTATTTAAAATTTCTACTTATGATACCAATATTCTGAATAATTGGGTCAAAGATTACTTCAATTTATCTTCTTTTTACTTTCCTGATTTGTCAATTTTTAGTTTAGTTATAGAAATCATTTTAATTTATTATACTCACCTTATTAATGATAATTGAGAAAATTTATTGCTTTGTATTATAAACAAGTATACTTCCAAAATTTTTTCACCTTTTTACATTTTATCTATTATAGATATTTTACTTTTTTTACTTATGGTTAACCATTTAATAAATTTCATGAATAAATTTACATTTAAATATATCTTAAAATCTAAATTACAAATAAAATAATTGGCATAGACTAGAAGAAAGAAATCCTTTAAAAAGAATTGTAATATCTAAATAGAACTTATTCCCCTAGCTTAAGTCCTTTTCTGACAGTGTACATTTAATTTTTTGGCAGAAAGTAATGGGTGGTTTAAAACTTAATAATATTAGAATTAGTTTTTTTGTATTACATGTATTGCATTTACTTACTTTTATCTTAATAAAGTTCTGAATAAAATATAAAAAAACAAAAAATTTTTTTTTTATTAATAGCATATTGATGTATTTATTGTATTAGCTTTTTGATAATTTATTAGTTTCTTATTATGATCAATATGCAAATTTTGTATAATTTATATATATGATTTATTTTTTCTAATATTTAAAATAGAAGTAGTTAACTGTTAATTATGTAATTTTATATTATATAAACAAATGAATTTCTTTTATAAAATAAAGTTAATCTGCTCTGCAAATTACTATTTTTTTAATTTTATAAATTATAAACAAATAAATTTAATAAAATAAATTAGTGTTTATAATTTAAAGTTATATGTAGTGAAAGGTTTATTGAAAAAAAATTAGAAAAATGTTAAATATCATCTTATTAAACATTTTAATACTAATATTATTATTAAATAAGTTTATTGCAATACTAAATAGTAATATATAGGATTATACCAATATATAGCAAAAATAACTTTTTCATACAGTATATATACTGTGCCTCCCTTTTGACTGGCTTGTAAAAATAGTAGTTTAACGCCACTTATTCTGCGCATGACTTTGTTCGTAAAGGAGCATTGTCATAATACTCTCACATTGTCAATAAATAATTATGTAGTGTAACTCTAGGCAATTCCTTGGATCCTTGGTTTTTTTGACTAAATGAATGACTGAATGAGCTATGTAATACATGATTCAGTAATTATATACACAGTCGCAACACATACCTTTGTGACATGTATGAGTATAAATATGGCACTAAGATACCTCAATTTCTTTTTCAAGTTCTCAGTTTTTCAATATTTCTTGTATTCCTTATCTTATTTAAAATAATAAAAGAAAATGAGTAATACAAGTATTCCAAGTTTTCCAAATATGCCAAGTATGCCAGCAAGTTTTTCTGAATCTTTACCTATTTCCCCTGAAAGAATTAACCGGTTTAGATCTGAAAGGCTAGGAAATATACGTCCTCTCAATGAGTTCTTCGATAGAGATAGACTTTCTAAGCCAAAGGGCATGGGAGGTTCGTAAAATTTATTTATTAATAAAAAACGAGTCATTTTTGACTAAGAAACAAAGTAATATGGTTTGCATGTTTTTTTATTCAGATATTGCCCAACGTCTTTCTTATAACCTGACGCACTTTCAGTCGAACTATATTATAATTATTTTAGGATTGTTGATTTATTGCATGTAAGTATTTTTTTTGGTTCTTAAGTGAAAAATCTTAATCATCTGTATCAATTTTTGAGAATCTAATTCTTATTATAGGATTACCAATCCATACCTTCTCTTTGCCATCATTTTCATTATGTTTGGACTACATTTTATTCGTAAAATGCCTCCAGACCAACCGCTTGTCTTTGGTCAATATGTTTTAACCCAAAAACAATTGTATACTGGACTTATCATAATTTCTATTCCTCTATTATGGATATCTTCGCTTGGTTCAACCATATTTTGGATTGTTGGAGCTTCTGGAACATTGATCTTAGGTCATGCTGCATTTCTTGAACCAGGTGTTGATAGTAGTTTTGCATCAACTGCAGATCAAGTGTAAAACTAACTAGGAGAGATTTATTATATTACTTACATTAGACATACTGTATTTATAAAAAATTATTATATATTTTACTCTATTTATAAAATCGTAGGTGAATGCTCGGATCTTCACCTCAAAACCAAAAAAAAAAAAAAATCAGATATAACATAATTACAAGAGACTGTTATATTGTATTTTATATTGATCACACAATTATATTAATCTATTAATCATTAAAAATACCTCTTTAAAAGTCACATGGCTAAATTTCCACGTGACATCGATTATGATAATCGCGATAAATCGAGAATTTTTTTTTTTGTGAAATGACCTCTTTTTTTTTTTTCTAGAAAAAAGAGATAATTCAAATAACGGTTTATTTAAGTAATGCAGGCTTTTACACGACAAAGTTATTTACTAAATGGAGGCTCAAAAATATTGAATTTTCAGATTCAATTAATGAAAAGAAGTTTTACTAGTACAAATATTGCCAGAGATGCGGCTGCTCAAGAAAGTAGTAGTAGTTCAACAAAGATAGGAACATCTGTACAGCCAACGAGAAAACCTATCGGCGGGTTCCGTGGGGGGTAAATATTTGTATAACAGTGATTTCGTGCAAGTTTACTTCATATTTACTTTTACTTTTTTATTTATGTGTTTTTGAAGTCTAATTGGGTTTTTAGTGGGTTTAACTATCGCAGGAGGAGCAGGATACCATTATCTTTTAGATGAATATAATACAGCATCTAAACTTTTATTAAGTTCTGTCGAAGAACTTCAAAAGTCCACCAACAAGGTACAATAAATAAATTTAATCTAAATTTTGAGTAAAAATAATAATATGCTTTTATAAATAGGTTCATGATTATACTCAAAAAATTGAAAGAGTCGAACTGGAATTGAAAGCTCTTCAAATGAGTGCTGCTACAATAGACCAAATTAAAGAATTAAGGGGTGAAGTTCGGCAATTATACGTAATTAAAATTTTAATAAATATATTTTATTTGTTTAAACTCAACTATTTATTTATAAGCCTACTTTCTCGTGATTAATTATAAATATAAGGATTCCCTCCACATAGAAGATCTCGAATTAAAGGCTTACATATATGGTATAGGTAAGTTATTTGCAAAATATTCCTTTTATAGTTTATTATTAGGTTATTTATTTATTCATTTATTTATTTCTTTGCAATACAAGAACAAGATGTTCAAGCTATTATGAAAAAAGTTAAATAATTCATAATAATTTAAAAAAGGAAAAAATAAATAAAAACAAATCAAATAAATGATTTTTCATAGATGGCTATTAATAATTATTTATTAGAGTACAAATATAACACTATTTAAATCATAAGTATTTATTATTTGTGGTAATATCAGATTATAAAAACCATTTAAAAAATATTGCAATTTAAAGTGCATTTGTGAGCTTAATCTTTACCATTAAGATAACATCTTGTTTTTTTGTAAACCAAATTATTCCCTTCCACATACACTCTCCCTCCTAGCCCTAGATAACCGATATCTTCCAAAGTTTGAATGATATGGGGTAATATAAATGCCCTAAACTCAGATAAAACCCGAGAAAAAAAACATCCAACGATATATACATCTGTTAAAAGAAAAAATAAAAGCAAACCATCGTTAATATCAAATTTTTTTTTTATTGTAAATAAATAAATAAAGGTTTTACCATAAGATTCTTCGTAACCTATATTACCCCAAAGTTGATTCATGATATCAACAGTCAATACTGATAAAATAAAATCTTTGGCTTCATGTACATTATCTTTGAAGAAATAAGCACAGGTATCAAAGAATATCCAAGCAATTTCGATATTATGTATTGTCATTGCAATATTTGGTAATTCTTCTGGTTCATTTTGTTTAAGTTGAAATACTCTTTGATCCGTTATCGTTGGTGGCGAACTTAGTCGACAAAGAACGTCATTATCTAAAGCCCTTTGAAGTCTAATGTCTTCAAGTTGTAGTTGAACATATCCACGTCTTGGCATTCTTTGAGCGGTAATAGAAGTTTGTTGAGTTTGACTTCTTTGAACGCGCGTTTGTTGTGTATTTTGTCGTCTAACACGTGTATTTGTTTTACTAGTAGTTGTACCAGCTTGCCGAATTTGCCGTCTCCGAGCATGTCGAGATGATCTTACCATTTTTGTCGCGTGTATTTACCGCGTTATCCAGTTAATAATTGAAATCAAAAAAAGAAAGAAACCTCGGGCCAATAACCTTTTACCCGATCAAAAAAAAAAAAATAAATTTATTGAAATATATAATTGATGTAATTGATGATTTAAATAATTCAAATGATTTCTTTAGTTAATTATCATGAATATGTATACGTATTTAAAAAGAAACCCCCTAAAATAACAACAGTTTTATATATTTGAAATCATTTTTTTTATACAAATCGACGCGTTTAAAATGTATAATATAAATATTGGTTTTCAATAAGAGATAGCAAGATGGTCATTACCAACATTTTCATTCAAATATGACTAAAGAATCGGTAGTCTCCGGATTCACCCTACCCGGTCTATCGTATGACAGGACAGGTATTACTGCGGCAAATGCATGCTGTGTGTTTACTTGGTTGTTTAGACTATGAACAGTACAGTTTAAACCAACGCCAACTTTTCGATAGTGTTCGAAGAGATTAAGAGAAACAGCTGGAACCCACTTTACACTGGTCTGATCTGGATTCGTGAGATCGGTTCTTAAACATCTTAAACGTTATACACAGTACATTGTTGAAGGTTTGTATAATAAGGACGTAATTATTCATGAAAATATATTTTCATATGATTTTTTTTATCATAATGAGTGCAAATTAAATGCAATAACGATGCAAAGTTAACGATTCTCAGTCTATAGATTATAACATTGAATTAATTATTACCTATATTTAGATTCTTGGCTGTGTAAATAAATCTACTGGAGTGAGATTCATCCTCTATTGGACAAAGAAGCATTTACAAAATCAGATGTTAAACAATAACTTGGTTTACACTACCAATGAAAATGCATGATGACAATAATTAAGCATGGAGAATAGTGACTTTGTGTTGAATCAGTTTATTTATTTACTTATAAATCCAATTAATATTATTAATCACCACTTAGATGCCAAGGATAACTGAATTATCAAATTTTATTGAGATAGAATATCACTTACAAAACACATCTACTTCTATATTTAAATTGGTTTTGAATGTGCTATAAAAAACTTGAATAAATAATAAAATGAAATTCTAAATTCAATAGTCATTTTGATCGATTTGATTTTTATAGATTTTATAACTTAAAAAGGGCAAGAAAAAAAAAAATTTTTTTACTTTCTGTTGTATGAAAATCGCGTTTTTTTATAGGATGTTTAAAAACGGAAAATCAAAAAGTTTTGAAAATCGAAGAATCATAAAATTATTTTAGGATTTGCTTTTTTTAAAATCGTTTATCTCTTTTTTGATTTAATTTTTTCTTCAGAGAAAAGTTGTGTGTAATCAAAATTATATTAATGATTTGATAAACATTATTAAAATACTATCAAATTATATATTAATATTAATTGATTTATTTCTTATTCTCTGAATTTAGCATGTTACTAAAAATAAACAAATCATTCTTGAGGATCAGTTAATCATGAAACACTTTTACTTTTACGTTGGAAGTAAAGACGTACTTTCTATATGTGACATAAATATGACACATGATCTACTTCAATTCAGTTTTTCCTTTCAAAGTTAAGCTTGAAAAAGTGGCGTAAATGCCAGGGATCTTCGAGTTCTAAAAAAACTTTGTTTACTTATTAATAGAGACAATGAAGGGCACCGTGTCACTTAAATAACTTGGTGGTCCAACCGTCAAGGTGTCGTTATATTATATTTAAACTATAAAATTTTTGGATAATCCGCGATGAGAGTATAAAATTAAAATAACTTTCGTGAAAGTTAATTTTACAAATGTGGTACGATGGGAAAATTCTTTAAATTCCTGCCAAGCTTTCTTTCTTTTCTTTATTTTCTCAATGATGTTATCCGTTGGCTATTATGCAAATTTCTGTATATGGAAACCTATACTAATTTTGTTATATTTTCAATACCATTTCCCGTTATATTCCATGCATTATAAAATTTTTAGTTGATTTATAATAAATTTGTTCCCTGATAATTCCCCTTCGGGTCGTTAAGCCACGTTTTTCCTTAAAACGACAAAAAAAACGACGTCCGACAAGAATGAATATTATTTGTGATACAAAGCCGCCAATAACAAATCCATTATTTTTACTAATTGCCCCAATTCTTCGGTTCCGAAATATTCTTAGACCTGGACTCTTTTCTCCGTATTAGTTCCATTTTTTCCTTTCTTTCTTTAAAAATTAAAACAATACTACGTTAAAGTATTTTTATTTGTTTTCCCAATTTTCATTCTCATATAAAATTAAAATGGCTTCAAGTTCTTCAAAAAAAGACGTCATTCGACGCAAATTAGTTATTGTTGGAGACGGTGCCTGTGGTAAAACTTCGCTATTATCCGTTTTTACATTAGGATACTTCCCAAAGGTACGTTATACTTTTTTAGTATTGCTTGCTTCGGTGCAATACTTGAATCTGGTTATTCCCTTAAGTCTTATAACTAAATATTTTTTCTATATTATTATTTGATCTAGGAATACGTAAGTATAGATCTAATCATACATTATTCACTACACCAACCACTAACAAGGTGATTGTAACTCTAGTATACATATTGTCAACATGATCTCTAAAAAAAAAACTTTTTGTTCTGTGTCTTATTACTTTTAAATAGGAACCAACCGTATTCGAAAATCATGTGACAGACCTTAAAATTGACGGAAAACCTGTACAATTGGCGTTATGGGATACTGCGTAAGTTAAAAGATGGTTTAAATAGAAGTATTTAGTATTTTCAAATAATATCATTATATATATTAATTTTATTCCTTAATTTATGATTAGAGGACAAGAAGAATATGAGGTTAGTAAAACTAAATAATAAATATTCAAATTAAAGAATAGATCAATATTATAAAATAATTTAATTAATTTTTTATTGTTATTGTTATTTAGCGCCTTAGACCTCTTTCTTATTCTAAAGCTCACGTTATTTTGATCGCCTTTGCGGTAGATATACCCGATTCTTTTGAGAACGTGTCTGCAAAGGTGAAGATAAATATTTATGTAACCAAAAGAAAAGAAAAGAAGAAAATTAATATAACTAAATTATTGTTTTTATAATAATATCCAATATAGTGGATTGATGAGGTCAATTCTCTTTGTCCAGGTGTTCCGGTTATCTTAGTAGGTTTAAAGAAAGACTTAAGAGATGACGAAGCCAGAATTGCAGAAATGCAAAAGAAAAGCATTTCCTTTGTCGATCCTAAACAGGTATATTTAAATATTATAAACGAAATACTTTAAGAATCTCACTTGTAACATGATTTTATTTATAGGCTGAAGTAATAGCAAAACAAATAGGTGCTCGAAAATATTTAGAATGTTCAGCATTAACTGGAGAAAATGTTGATAATGTTTTTGAAGCTGCATCAAGGGCTGCACTTTTGTCACGTGAAAATGTTTCCAATGGCTGTTGTGTTTTACTGTAACGTACACAACTGAAACAAAAAAATATATATGATTCGATTTTTATTGCTCTCATTTTTTTTTTTGGGATTAATATTATTAGAAAGGAGAGGGATTAAAATTATATGGTATCTCTGTTTAGAAACTGGACATTTATTTTATTTATCTATTATTTATCTAGTATTTTATTCTTAACTCCTTTTTGCTTTTTTTTTTTATTTACTACAGAAAAATCTAATTCATTTAGTTACACACACATATCCAAAACAATATAATCTTATATGATCTTGTATTAATCTTATATCATTTTTTTAAAAGACAATATAAAAGTAAAAAATTTGTAATATTATATTTATAAAAAAAAAAAAAATTCTATTCAATCTCATTTATATACATTTTTTTTTATCTATTTACTATTATTACAATAATTTATTATTTTAAAGCGAATGTTTTTTATTTTTATTTATTTATTTATTTATTTATTTCGCGTTTTTTTGATTAACAAATCAAATTTTTTTCTTGAAAGAGTTTCGGTGAAAAAAAAAATCGAATCATATTCCTAATAAATTCTCAGGAAAAGGTGCCTAAATTCATTTATTACTATCAATGAAGTTATTCGTATTACGGTATTAAAAATATATATATATATATATAATTGCTAGAAATTAATTACTCGAAAAAGCTAAAATATATAAAAAGAAAATAATGTCCATTTATCTAGATGATCCTACAATGTTTTTCTGCTTATTACTCCAATCATGATTCGTTGATGAAGCATAAGCTAAAATCCATTTAGTATTAGTTAAAGTATTCCTAAGAGCTTTTGTCCATATCTCATAATCACTTTTATATCTAATTGATAAATTATCAATTTTGTCTTTTTGAATACTATATATATTATTTTTAAAAATAAATTAGTTAAAGCAACAAAATAAAATACATAATTATGTATATAAAGACTTTACCGATACGGTAATTTCAATTTATGGTCCTGCCGTTCAGCGTAATCTCCCAATTGTTGCAAACAATTTAAGTAGGCTACCATGGCACTGTTAAAACGATTAATCAAAAATGGTGTCTTAAATGTAAAATCACCTGATCCATAACTGCAATTTAAAATACAAAGTTAAAATAGAAGTTTTAAAAGTGAATATCATCTAGAAACTTACAGTTCATATTTTGCATCTCCATCAATCTTTTCAATCCTAGAAAAGGAACCTAAAGGAACTAGCCGATAGCTAATAAAATAAAAAAAAACCAAATAAAATAAATTTCGTAATTAAAATTAATAAGTAAAAAAAAAGAATGAGAAAAAGAGAAAACTTTTACGTTTGAAATGTAAAATTAAGTTTATTTGCAATTGTTGAAAGTAACAAAAGTGTTTGGCCCCAAGCCGCATTAATTTCACTCCATTCAACCTATAAAAATTATATTAAAGAAATTAAAGAACATCTGCTAAATATTATTTTATTTAGTTGATATAATTTTATTATTACCTGTACATCAGGTAATTTGCCTAGCCGAAATCCATTTATTGTACCAAAAAGACCATCTATTCCAATACAAAATGTATCGTTATAAACATTGGCTTTTTGGAGTCTCTCTAATTGCCTTGCATCATGATCGTACTTTAGATTGACACTATCTCTCTCATTTTGAAATGTTTGTATCTGAATATGAAAGTCATTGAACTCCTGCCAATAGCTAAAATTGAATAAATTAATAAGTATAGATTGCTTTTGACAATTCAGTCAACAAAATGCAGTATCAAAGATAATAAGCACCTTTCCTCAAGTCTATCAAGTTCTTTTTCTTCTTCCTCTAATGCTGCCAATTCTTTTTTCAACGCATTACTTTCATTCTCTATTTCCTTTAACTTTTTAATTGCAGCCGACTCATTAGATTTTATCTAAAAATATGTATAAATAAATGTCAGTAAAGTAATAAAAATACCAATTAATAAAGTTAAAAGGATTTAAGATTTTCTAAAATAGGTAATCTGCTACCAAAGTCTTGCCTCTTGAATTTCTTTTTGTAAGCTTATTTTTTCAGAATCACTTATTACGCTTTCGTTAACTTTCTTAAGAAAGTCAATATAACAGTCTCTTTCTTTAGAAGCATCAGATAACTGTTTTTTCAAGCTATCTAGAAGTATCTCGGTACACTCATAACACATGGGATGTTCAATTTCTGATCTTGACGACATAATGTCAAATAATCGATTTGCGACTTTGATCCTATGACTCAAACTTGCTTTTTTTTCATCAACATTTCCATCAAGTGGACCACGTTCCGGTGATAAATTATTGTTAGAATGTGATGCAACCTGAGAACGTGATAACACTACATATGATTCTGAGGGTGGCAAGAATGACTCTTTGTTACTAATGCCTCCATTAGGAGAACGTGAAAGTCCAGAAGAATTCTTTGAGGAAGAAACAGATCTTTGGTTTGATTTTGACACTGGAAGCTCATTATCATCCTCCTCAATATCGTTAAAGATAGTTTGCTTAGAGCTTCTAATTCCTGTTTTTTCAGATATTGGTGTTGTAGTACTTTCTTCTGGGAGAGGTGCTAAATATTAAAACAGTAAAAAGTGAGAACTAATGGACGCAAATAAAAAAGTGAAACCTATATTATACCTAATAGGAGATCTACAGAAGCTGCACTTAGATCTGCTAATGATTCATCGATTCTTAATGGATGTTTACAGCGTTGACAAATGAAAGCAGAAGCTTGATCCATTTTAAAGAAAAAAATGGGAAAAAGAACAGTATTTTAAATTATGTTGCTCTGTTGGACAAAGATCGGTCACATTGCATTAATTGAAAACGTGATTTCCGATTACAACATTTTAGATCAGATTATTGTGAATATCATTCCTTTTTGTTAAAAAATTTTTTTCTTTTTGAAAAAGAAAAAATAAATCATATAAAATGGTTTTACAATTTTCTTATTATTTGTGCTAATTTTTAGTTTTCAATATTCTATCATATACTTACTGAACTCTTTTGTTATTAGTCAGCAAGGGTAATAGCACAAATTATCGTTTTAGGAACGCAGATTTTAGGCAAAGCCTTTGTTGAAGCGTATAAACAAGCTGTAGCAAGTGAATATTTATTACATTTCATTTAGTTTTGAATTTTTTTAGTTTTACCTATAATCTATATCTACCTATTTAATTAGACGCAGCAGGCGGAGGAGCAGCTGGGTCAGCCGGACGAATGGGAAAAGATGCTTTAACAAGACAAACAGGAATGTCATTAGAAGAAGCATATAAAATATTAAATCTCAAAAAAAATAATTTTGATGCTTCAACTTTTTCAAAGGTATTTAATTATTTAACATTTTGTATTGGATGTATTGGATGTAAAAAGAAATTATTTTATAAATTACTAAAATTTTTCACGTTACAATCCAGAATTTTGAGCATTTATTTAAAGTAAATGATACATCATCTGGTGGGTCATTTTATATACAATCAAAAGTAATGAGAGCAAAAGAAAGAATTGATATGGAAATGGCAGAGGCTGCTAAGAAGAATAAAAATCCACAAAATAATAATGAACAATCATCATCATCACAGTCTACATTTAATAGTTAGTAATAGCAATAGCAATTTTTAATATATTTAATTATAATTAGATTTAATATGCTTAAAAAACTCAAGAAAAATATTTTAAATAGCCACCAATTAATTATACATTATCAAATGATTTTATAAAATTATAATTTTTTTTTTCTTTTTGAAATCTTTGATATTTATACAGGTGTTTAAACTTTATTTTAAAATTATAGAATAGGTAAATCATTATTGCTTTAAAAATATGTATAATACAGTATATTAATTTTTTTTTAAAAAAAAATAATCAATGTAAAAATTTTATTAGTAATTTTAAAAAATTAGATAATATTTTAATGTATATTATATAATAATAAAAATTATCAACTTTATTAAAATATATCACTAGTATTTAATATTATAGTATGTAATTTTACAAAATTATTATTTAAACTAAACAAGTTGTATTAACTAAAAATTACTTACTAGCATCCTTAAAAATAGTTAGAAAAAAAAAATTTGAATAATACTATTTTTTTTTTATACTAGAAATTTGCAAAATAAAAAATCAAAAACATAAAAATATAAGTAATTAATAGAATTAGTTCAATTAGACTATTAATAATATAAAATAAAAAGTTAGAGTAAAAATAAAAAATATATAAATTATATAATTGCTATGATATTAAATATTATGGTATAAAATTAATAATAATAAAATAAGTTTTCTTAAAAAAATTTTAAATTTTATTCTACTTTATTAAATTTTATAATGGATATTACTTAATACAGTGATGGCATAAAACTGACAATTAAACAATTGCGAATATCTCATGTGATTTTTATTAAAAAATCTTGAAAATTTGACATAATATATTCTTTGATATGTACATTAAGAATATTAAAAATTAATAGTCTATTGTGCGATCTCCATTCTCTAATATTAATTTTATATGCATCAACATGAAGCTTACTTAGTAAATAGATTTTTTTTCAATAATCATAACATTTACCTTCTTTTTAACATTCCTCTTCATTATTGACCATAGATTCTTGATCAATTAAGATCTGGAAAGTATGATGGCCAAACAAGAATGCTAGGATAATAACTCTTAAGATCAATCACAAGTCTTGCATAATGCTTAGGATCATTGTCTTACTGAAATGTTCACCTATTACTAAGGACCTGATAAGCTTGTTCAAACAAATTATGAGTTAAAATTTTATGATAAAGCTCACTATTCATATTTTCAGTAAACATATGAAAACTCACAATTCCTTTTGTGCAAAACGTTTTTACACATGAACTTTAAAAGGATGCTTTACTATTGCATGACATGGCCTTAGTTCTTCAACTTTATAATGAATCTGAGTTATATCACAGAACATCTGGAATGTTATTTTATTAGAAAAAACAATTTTATTCTAACTCTTCTTTGATGAACTCTTGCCCAGAAAATATAACGATTTATAGTGACTTCAGTGAGAATAGAAACTGGACAAGAAATACAAACTTTATATTCAAACTTCTGAAGAACTGTTTGTGATGTAATATTAAGATCTGAATATGTTTTTTTGAATATTTTTATAAGTTTAACACTTGATGCAGATTTATGCAATTTTGCAACATAACCAAAATAATGATAGAAATAAAATACTTTAGACAACCTGATTGACTTCATTGCTTCAAGTTATTTGTTTCTTCAAGTTGTTTTACCCATTTGTATAAAGTTTTTAAAGAAAAACCTGTAGTTTTTTGAAATATTGTGATTTACAAACTCCTTCCTTTTATAAAGTTTTAATTAGGTTACAGTGTTCTTTAAGTATAGCCATTGTATTACATATGTGAAAGCTAAGCTACCATTTTTTTTATATTTATGACATAAACAAATAACTATGTCATATTTTGTTTTAATGATACAAAAAAATTGGGTTAACTGATCATTTTTTTCTAAAAAAAAAAATTGTCAGTTTTTTCTGTTACCACTATATAATAACAGATTACAATTAAATAAAAACTTTTATAATATAATAAATTAATTAATACAATTACTAATAAATTTACTAAAATTTTTTTTAAAAACTTTTATTATAGTTTATTTTAACCAATTATAATGCTAATTAAAATTATAAAGTATATTAATAAAAAAATTATAATTTAATACAATTTTATAATTTCAGCCAAAATTGTAATATACAATTAGAATTATAATTTATAAGTAATTATAAAATCAATAATACATCTTCTTTAACTGTTAAAGGGTTAATATTCTTAAAACATAAATTCTGAAAACAATTTTTGATTCTATATAATAAAGATATTAGCCTTAATTATTTTTAAAAAATTTTAAATTACAGTTATAAGATTTTTATAACTTTAATTAATTATGGTATATAAAAATTTTGTGTTATAGCATTTTTTTGAATTACGGCTAACATCTTTACTA
Organism: Oehlia diaphana; assembly: GCA_003833135.1. NCBI lineage: Eukaryota > Fungi > Glomeromycota > Glomeromycetes > Glomerales > Glomeraceae > Oehlia > Oehlia diaphana. Next base: position 45,892 of record QZLH01000271.1, on the reverse strand, counting down.
TATAATTATAAAGATATTTAATAAAAAGATATTTTGGTTTTCTTAAATCTTTAGTATAAACTATAAAGATCAAATTGTAATTGTAAATATTTTACTGATTAAATTTATTAAAAATTATCTTTTGTTTTTTGTGAGAAATTCTGGAAATAGAATCTATAAGTTAAAGTTCTTTTTTTTAATAATATACTGTATTTATAATAATTAGAATTTATTTATATTTATTTTATATAAATAAATATAATTTTATTAAAATAAATATTTGTAAATTCTTGTCATTTTTAAGAATTGTAATATTTAAAATAATTCATTATATATGATTTATTTATATAGAAAAATAATTAATTGATAATATATATTAGAATTTATAATGGTAAATAATTTATAAATTAATAATAATATTAATGTAATTTTTAATTTATATAGTGTAATATTCCAATCTGAAGATATTTATCACCATTTTATTCGATTTGATTAGAATTCACCATCCATTTATCTGATCCAATTAGAAATCTGTCATCTGAAATATTTACATAAGTATTATCCAGATTATCCAGATTATCAGAATCTCAGATATATAACATAAAGGTTATAATAAACTTTTAGCCAAAAAATCATTTTTTATAAATATCTCAGTATCCAATAATTCAATTTTAATAAATTTATTTTATTTTATAACTTTTATTTAGCTTTACAATTTAAAAAAAATTTATCAAAATTGAATTATTGGATGGTTAGATATTTACAAAAAATGATTTTTTGTGCCTTTAAAAAATAAGCTAATTTATCAAAAATGTGACTTATCACTTATGACCTGTATTAGAAATAATATCTGGGGTTCTAGATTATCCATTATTATCATTAAAAATTGTATAAGATATATTTCCAGCCAGTATTAACTGATTGTCACAGGAATTTTCTTTTTTAGACTCTTATATAACAAGAATTTTCATTTTCATAAGAAATTAAAATTTTCTTTTTTGAAAATTTGTGTAATGTCACGTAATTTGGTAAGATATAAATTATTATAAATTAAATTTGTCAAATATCCATCAGATACTTATCTAGATTGTTTGACAAATATCTGATAACATCTTAATAGATTAAAATACTAATACAGTGTGTTACAAAAAAAATCATACAGGTTGAAAAGTGAAAAATCAGGCATCAATCAGTCACTAATCGGGCATCAATCAGGTAGCTGATTGGTGACCGATTGGTGACTGATTGGCATTTTCACCAAATACCGTCACCAATCAGGCAGTTTGCTAACTTTTGATCCAATGATCAAAAAAAGATGAAATATAGTTCATTGGAATCGTCTCAATAAGACGAATCTAATGGTAGTAAAATCATATTTCTAGGATTAATACTTGATGAGATACTAAATAAAATATAAATAGTATTT
>QZLH01000270.1:93136-109248 GCA_003833135.1 Oehlia diaphana | reverse complement strand
GTAATGTATGTTCGGACTAATAGAACTATTATGTTCATGCCTTTCACATATACCTTTCATTAGTAATTAATTGACTACGCACTTTTACTCATAAGAAAAGGCTAAAGAATCGAGTCAAAATAATTAAAGGGTTAAAATATTCAAAATATCAATTTTTTTTATTCATCTCAGTTCATAAACTACTTGCTTGATTATCAAGTCAAAAATGGATCCTTTTTATAAAGTTTAAGATGGCAATTGATGCAAAGAACTACGTAATACGAAACATTACGTATATCCAGTTTATACTCTTGTGATAGGAGTTAACTATTTGTTTGTCTACAAATGATCAACCTGTCCTAATTTGTAAAATCTAGTTGATCAACATTCTAAATTCTAAGATTCGCTTAATTGATGATCTGCATTACTGTTGTCGCTTATTCTAATTTATTGTGCCTCTATTATTAACTATTAATCGATTTCTGCATACTACACCGTTCATATTAAAAAAAATAAAAAAAACTCCAAAGAATTCTTATTTACAAATCTTTGGAATTTCTATACTTCAGAAGCCCACCTGAGAGCTAAACCTAAAAAAAAGAAAAGAACAGTTAACAACTGTTCATAATATTAAAAAAAAGAAATAGAACCAAAATTCGTACTTACTTACAAATCTTAGTTTCTTCTATTCTTCGAAATTTGAAAACAACCTGAACCTAAAAAAGAAAAAAGAACAGTTATTACCATTCATAATAATATTAAAAAATAAAAAATAAAAAAATCAAGATTCATAGTTACTTACGAATTATGATTTTCTATTATTCAGAAATTGGAAGCCACCTGAACCTAAAAAAAAATAAAGAACAATTATTAATAACCATTTGTAATAGTATTTAAAAAAAAATAAGGTTCATAACCTTAGTTTTCCTTTTTCCAACCTTTGAAAGTCCATCTGATCCTATAAAAAAGAAGGAACAGTTAGTAAACTGTTCTATAATAACAAAAAAGAAAATAAAAAAAATAAGATTCTTACAAATCTTGATTTCCCATTCGCCAAAAGTCTACCAAACCTATAAAAATAAGAAAGAAACGGTTAGTAACTATTCTATAATATTAATAAAACTAAGATTTGTAATTCAGAATATTTACAAATCTTAGTTTTTCCCGTTTTTTGAAAATATACCTAGACGCTGAATCTATAAAAAAAAGAATAGTTATTAGTAACCGCTCATTAATAAAATAAAATAAAAAATAAATAAAATAAAAGTTTTGTATGTACTTACAAAACTTTGGGTTTTCATTCTTTAGAAGCTTACCAGACTTAAAAAAATAAAGAAAAGAACGGTTATTAGTAACCATTCATTAATATTAAAAAAAAAAGAATAAAAGATTCATATTTACAAATCTTTATCTTTAGATTTTTATTTTTCAGAAGCCCACCTGAACCTAAAAAAATAAAGAAAAGAATGGTTATTAGTAACTGTTCATTAATATTAAAAAAAAAATAAAAGATTCATATTTACAAATCTTTATCTTTGGGTTTTCATTCTTTGGAAGCTCACCCAAACCTAAAAAAATAAAGAAAAGAACGGTTATTAGTAACTGTTCATTTATATTAAAAAAAAAGAATAAAAGATTTGTATTTACGAATCTTTATCTTTAGGTTTTTATTCTTTGGAAGCCCACCCAAACCTAAAAAATAAAGAAAAGAACAGTTATTAGTAACTATTCATAATAAAAAAAACAAAAAATTTATAAAGATTCATACTTACGAATCTTTATCTTTAGATTTTTATTCTTCAGAAATCCACTCGAACCTAAAAATAAAGAAAAGAATGGTTATTAGTAACTGTTCGTAATAAAAAAAATAAAAAAAAAATTATAAGGATTCGTATTAATCTTTATCTTTGGATTTTCATTCTTCAGAAATCCACTGGACCTAAAAAAAATAAAGAAAAGAACAGTTATTAGTAACTGTTCATTAATATTAAAAAAAATGAAAAAAAAGACCAAGATTCATACTTACTTATGAATCTTGTTTTCTATTGTTCTTTGAAACTCAGAAGTCTGTCCAAAGTTTAAAAAATAAAAGAAAAAAGAACGGTTAGTAACCGTTCATTAATATTATAAAAAAATAAAAATAAAGAACTAAAATTCGTAACGTACTTATGAATTTTAGTTTTCTGATCTTCAGAAGTCTTAGTCCAACTGGCGCTGACTTTCTACAAAAAAAAATGAAAAGAAATGTTAATTTGTTTCTTAAATTTAAAAATAAAAAAACAAAATTAAAAAAAAATATAAAATATATGTAAGTTTCAAAACAAAACTTACATTACTTTCAAGAAAAAGAAGCAAAAAGGGGAGAATGAAAGGGGAAGGAAAAGACGAAACTGTAGTGCTCTGAACGAGTTGAGTTGAGTTGAGTTATATGTAAACTTGATTTGACTTAAGTTAAATCGAGTCAAGTTGAGTTGAGTTAAAATTATAAAAAATATAAACTTAACTTGATTCGAGTTGAGTTTGCCGTCAAACTAAATCAAGTTAAATTGGCCATCAAATTGAATCGAGTCAAGTCAAATTAAATCACGTAATTTTCTTTCGCTATGCCAATCATTTCTTTTTTTTGGTGATAGCCATTCCACAAAATTCCATTTTTGTAATTTTCAAAAATTTTTTGTCTCAGAATTTGTGTAATGCAATTTCTAAAAAAGGAAATTCCATAAATTTGGCCGGAATTATGTTAATTCAGCTTAACTTAACTCGACTCGATTTTATTAAATTATTAACTTAACTCAATTCAATTTGATTATAATTTTCAACTCGAACTTGACTTGACTTGACTTGACTTGACCCGACCAACTCGTGAGTCAACTCAAACTTGACTTGACTTGACTTGACTCGACCAATTCGTGAGTCAACTTGAATTATTTCAGAGCACTAGATGAAAGGGAAGGGGAGGGATAATAGGGGATATACATGCCACCTAAATTATTTTGGGATGCCATAATTATAATTTGGGATGCCACAATTCATTCAGTTTATATATAATTTACTATGTAAAGTGCCAAAATAATTTGGAATACTATAATTAAATTTGGGATTTTACTTATAATTATGGCAGCCCAAAATAATTTGGGTGACATGTATAATAGGGGAGAAATAAAGTGAAAGGGAAAGGAAAAGGAAAATTTAAAAAAGATAATCCTTTTTTTCATCTTTTTTAAACTTTTGATATGTGTAATACATAGCACATGATGTTAGCTGCGGATTCTGCAATTTCGCAAATTTTATAAAAAAACTTCTGTGGACTGTGATAATCTGTAAAATTGCAAAATTCGCAAAACTTCACAAAAATGTGTTAAAAAAGTGTAAAATAAATGCGGAGAACTGTGAATTTTGCAGTTCTCCGCAATTCTGCACCCTAAAAAATTCCCTAATGTTGGTTATAATTTTGTGATCTGAATTTGTTTATAAAGTTTATTTTTTAACTTAAAAATCTAATTCTAAAAATTGGCTGATATGTCTTTTATTTTAATAATAAAAAAAAATATTTTACTTATTCATATTATACTATTTGTATTTATGGTTTAACAAAATAAGTAAACCTAATATCCAATATGAATTTTTCTATAAATAAATAATTTTTGCTTTATTTTCTTATTAAATAAACTAAAATTTAAAAATTTTAAAGATTTTTTTAATAAATTATAAAAATTTACATGATTACTACAATACCAAGATTTAAACATTAAAGGCCTAAATAATATAGATAAACAAAAAAATATTATATTTTGATTAATTTTACAATTTAAAATTATTTATAACACCAAAATAGACCTAATATTATTCTAATAAAAAAAAATTCTTATTTGCATTCTAATTAAAAAATTTTAACAAAATTTATAAATAACAAAAAATCTGGTATAATAATCACCCTTTTAAGCTTAATAAAAGTAAGCTATTTGTTTTACCAAATTATGGCTAGAAATAAAATAATTAATAGTTAAAAAAAGTTTTTGCTAAAAGTTTTATTGAAATCAAAAAATTTTTTATATTATAAAATTAACTTTTTGCAATTTACATAAAAACTACCTAAATAACTACTTTTTTCAACTTAGTAAATCTTTTTCTTCTTGTGAAATTACATATATTTTATTATTTAAATTATATTTTACATCTATTTTTAAGTTGCGTCTGAAGAAAATCTTTATTTTTAAGATGAACTTTCTTGTACATACAAAAAAAATTATTATACTAAAGAGAAATAATGATGAAAATTTATAATACATATGATAAACTATTAATTTACTTAATTTGTATAAGCATTGTATTAAAAATTTCTTTTTTAAATACATGATGCAATATTTAATTATAGTTATACAAAATTATTTTAATTAATGATCAATAAGTGATCTGAAATAATTGCTAACTGCTAAATAGTAATAGTTAATAATTTATTAATAAAGAATTTATATTATATCATCTTAATTAACACTATTATATGCTTTTTTATATTGTTAATACTATTAATCAATGCATTAATTAATGCTAATAAATGCATTGTTGTATTGAAGTACACATTTTTCAATATTTTTAAATGGTGTTGATTGATAAAGAGTTTGTATTTCAATACTTTTTGGCATTGAACAACGCATATTATACATCCACCTAAAACTTCCTAGTGCTAAATAAAAGCTTCTTGTAAATTAGCTCATAAGAAGCCTTAGCTAAATACTTATTTAATACTATTATTACACATATTTAATATATAATAATATTTATTTTTTATTTAAAAATTAGTTATTTTTTTAATTGTGTGTGATCAATTTCAGAATGAGAATCAGGTATATAATAGCACTAGCACTCAAATTACACTTATTATAATTATAACCGCAAATTTTTTAGGTGTAAATTCAATTCAATATCCTTTAAAGTATCATACGAATATTTCAAAAGAAAAGCGTCAGATTGAAATATAATTGGATTCTTAAATATGTGTGAACTGGATTATTTTAACAAATAATAGAAATTTCTTTTCTTCTTTCAAGAGTATTATTAAGATTGAATCAAGTCACAAGTGTGAAAAAATACAATTTTTTATGATAAATATAAGAAGGCAGGTATTAGGTTTATTAGTTTGCTAAAAATATAGAGTAAGTAGAATGGTAGAGATTTTTAAATTCTTCTATCATTCAAATCTTTAATCAAACTACAAACTGGTACTGGGATATAGGTGATCTTTGAATTTATCTAATGTTTCAAGTTTTCAAGTCAAATTAAGCGAGATAGAGGGAATACTTTGTAAAATATGTACATTAAAATATTAAAGAAATAAAAATTTACAAAATTAAAAGAATTGTGTGAGAAGAAGAAAGGATAAGGTTATAGAGCTATGATCATGCAATTAGGGATGGAAACTTAAAATAAGTATACTGGAGCATCTTTCTTAAGGTATTAGATCGTTAATTTCCTTTTATCACTGGTAATATTTCAATTAGAAAGGATTTGAGTTTCCATTATTAGTTAAATAATATCAAGAATTCTCATATCTATAACCGAATCAAGTTCTTACTTTGAATCTGCATAGTTTTCAACTGATACTCATTAATTTGTTTAGGATAAAAATACTTTAACCAAATAATGGAAATGAGCATTGCTAGGTTTGCCTGCTTTCAGGAATTTTTTCCTTCTTATTTCTAAAACAGAATTTTGTAAATTTTTATTTCTTTAATTATTTTAATGTACACATTTTACAAAGTATTCCCTCTATCTTCTATTAAACATAGGTAATTTTTAAGTTTAGCTGATATTCTGATGGAATTAAAAATTGAATAGAAATTATAACATATTATTTAAGAATATTCAAATTTTCTATTTTTAGAGAATCATATACTCAGTGCATGACTAAATATCATAAACTGCTTAAGAATAATATAAACATGCATATTATTTCATGTGTAAATTTTTTTGGTATAATAATAATTGATCTTTGTATATTAGCTGTAATTTTGCCAAAAATTAAAATTAGAAACATTAAAAAATTATATATTATATAAATTTATTTGATAAAATAATTTCAGATTTGTATATTAACTAGGGATGGAAACGCTTAGATCACGTGATTTAGAGCGGCTTTTGAGCAGACGTTATATCTAGTGAGTTTCAAACTTATTTGGGCTAAAAATCCTGTTAATAATAAATGAATTGGTTATCTTTCAGGATAATCAAAAAAAGAAGAAATTTATTAGTTAGAAATAATTTTATTAACTTATAAAAATTAAGCCGAACTGACTCCAACCGACTTCAGAAAATTGGCTCAAAATAGGATCGACATCAAAATTATGGCGATTATTAACCAACTATTGGTTGATGGCCAATCAAATTTTTTTTGATTGATCGTTATCACATGCACTACTTGTGTCTTTAATTTGACGTAAGAAGCACACATTTTGCTTAATGCAAGTCGATGGTAAGCCGACGGTGAACCAAAATCGAGCTAAATGAGCCGCTTCCATCCCTAATATTAACATTTGCTTATGCTCTTTGTATAATATCAGCTATTATAATACTACTAAATAAACTTGTACTACTTTCAAATAGTTTTTGCAAAATTATTTTTTCTAAAACTAGTTTTCAATATCTTTCTTTTTTAGATGTATAAATAGGTAATATATCCTATTTTTCTATTTTACTCTTGCTATTTTTTTATCTCTAAAAATGTCAACTATGTCATCTGGACTAACTTGTTCTTTTTACGAAAAAACTCTATTACTTTCAATAATTTTATTATTTCTTTCTTGTCATTAAGTAATTTTAGTTTATTGGCAATTTTCTTAATACAATTATCATATTTATTTTTATTACTATTTCTCTTTTGTTATCATATAAACTACTATGAAAATAATCTATTAAAATATCAGTTAAACTTTTCTGTAATTTATTATGTAAGCATTTATAATTAAAATGTATAATAGTTAAGCCATGTAAATTTCTGTTTATTATGATTTATGTCTATAATATTAGTAATATATTGATTATGAATTTCTTTTCGTTCTTATACATTAAAAATTATTTCTAATTGATAACTTGTTGAATTACAAATTAAAGTAAATTTATTTTTTTTAATAGTCAAATTTGCAAGAAATTCATTTACTTTTGATCAAATACATATTATTATAAGTAGCATAATTGGTACAGATTTCTATTGTATTTCAATATTCCAAGTTGTGTTCAAGCTTTTCTAAAAAGTAAAAATAGTTATTTATAATACTAAAGAATAATAAATATTATTTTATATTTAATATCCTGAAATGTTATTATATAATGTAATATACTTCATCAATTACAAAGCAAATTTTTTTTCATAAAGCTACATAATAAACTTACAAAACCCTTTATTAAATACCAATTTTTTAGGTATAATAAAAAGCATTTTATCAATTCAGATGTTATTTCCTTAAAGATTTTTTTTTGAAAATGTATATAGGGAATATCAGTTTTTACAAGTTTTTACTATTAAGAAAAAAAAAATAAGTACAAATATATTGTATTAATATAAAAATAACTATAGTAGTAATCTTTTGATTTTCCATAAATGCTTTAAGAAAACTAAAGATAATAATAAGATCTTTAAAATAAATAACTAATAAAGCATAGCATAAAGTTTTCCACTACCAGTTTTTATAGATATAATAAATGTATCATTATCATTTAAATAAGTATTCATTGTTTCTAATTGTTTACTTCAAAACTTCTTAAAACCAAAAATTTTTGTTGTGGCAAGTAAGATAAATGTTTCTTTTTTGAGTTCTTCTGATTGTTATCCTTTAGATATATATTTATTATTAACAATTTACTTTTATAAGCCTGCATCTATATAGAATAAGCAAATATTATACAAACTATATAAACTTTTTTTTGCAAAAGTAACATGCAACACACTTTACAATTACATCAAAATCTGCCAAAAATTTATCAAATGATGGCCAAAAAATATTTTCATGTATTTATTCAGCTACTTTACTTTTATAAAATATCAATTCCTATAATAAATTACTTATTTATTATCAAATCTTACAAATTAAATAAAAAAATATTATAATTACTTTATCAAAATTAAAGCTAGCAAGTTCTTTTCTTCCACTCATATACTGTTCTTTCCTTGCTTCATTTTTTTGTTAAATTGCACTATGATTTTTAATAATCTGTTAAGATCTTTTCTAAACAAATTTTAATATATTGCATATATCAAAATATAAAAAATCCATTCCAATAGCTACTATATAGACTTTTGATATCATTGTATCTAATTTATCATTTTAATCAACCATAGCTAATGCTTGCTAAGTATTGTATAAAGCTTAATAATCAATTTGCTTATCCAAATATTTCAGAATTTTCCTGTTATATGTTTCATTATAAGAGGTATGAAGTGTAGTTATAATATCTTGGCCAACTGATATGTAAAAAATTGTTGTAATAATATTTCTAAAATTATCTATTTTAGCTTGAATATAATTTTTTAGAGTTGGGCCTTATAACTGTAATTTTGAATTATCTTTTAATCAGCAAATATCATTCTAACATATATTATAATTATCAAGTGAATGCTTAATTAAACCTTCTATTTATACATATCTTGTTTTCTCATATATCACATATTTGTAAAATGATTGAACAAGTAACAATTAATTTTAGAATAATCAAATATTTTTATTTACTTTAAGCCATCTGTCATAGAATAATTCAATTTGGCAAGTGGTTATCAGTTGATGTATTATTTTAATTATTTTTTCTTCAAAGACCAGCATTAAACACATAGGAGTTGAAATACTTTATTATATGTTATTCAAAAGAATGCCATTATGAATATTGTTTTTTAACTATTAATATTTTATAAAATATTAATAATGAAAGTAAGTTAAAATTATATGAAAGAATTGTTGCTTGCTTAGATTTTTTTGAATATTTTTACTAATATGCTTTAAATCAGTAAATATACAACTTACTACAGAAATACATATCAGAATTCTGTTAGTCTTAAGATTACCATTTATATATATGTGTAGAATAAAATCAGTTTTCTTTAAAATCAGCATTATATCATTTAATAATACAAGTAAGATTCTTATATATATATTATTAATCTTATTTTCTAAGTTTTGTACTGATATATAAGTAAGCGTGATTACAATAAGATATGATCACATTTATAATAAAGATAATAAAAAAAAAAAAAAAAATAATGCAAGTAAGATTACATGCTTCATTTACCTAGAAGTAGGAATGAGAATCAATTATCAAATCTTTGTAAATTTGATTTTTTGTTTCTTAAAAGATAATACATTTTAAGCTTTGAAAATTAATTTCATGATTAGTAAATATATAAATTCTGAATGAAAATTGTAACATCTATTAAGAAATTATATATCGTTACTAATACCTAATTGTAAATTACTATAACATTATTATTGCGATCATTTTATCATTTTTAAGTTTTAAAGGCCATTATCAATCAATTTGTCTTTTTTGAAAATATTTTAAATTATGTATTTTAATTTTGAATGCAATTTATGTTAATTTTTTTGCTTAATTTCAATTTTCTTTTTAACAAATAAGATTCAATTTTGATTCAATTATCAATTCCAATCCCTATCTAGAAGTTCCATCAAATTTCTTTTATACACAATTTTTGAAAAATCATCATATTTTACTGAACAAGAATTTTCCATTGTATAGAATGCAATTACATGCTAATAATTATAACCTAAAAGTAGATTTAGATTTAGTTAGTTTGTTTGATTGAATCATATTGCTAGTTCTACATACCAGGAATATCTCCTAAATATGAAAATTCTCTACTGGCTTGATATGTACTGTGAGAATATGATCATGAGCAATCAAAACCTATAGGTTACACTTTTTCTTATCCTGGTAAATAGATTTCTTCCAAATGATCATAAATTTCAAGTAAATAGTTTAACTACTTTGTTTTGTGCTTTTAATAATGGGTTTATACATGTGATTCTGATAATTATGGTAAGATCATTTGCTACATTGGTTTGTTACTCCAATTGACACTAATGCAGTTTGAAAGGAATTTCTATTCATCCCACCGGCAAGTGTTGCTCCCACAATTAAATGAGAATATTTTACTTCTAAATTTTTGTTTAAATATTGCATTGATGTTTTGCAAAGAAGATATTTAATAAATACATGTTAAATTGAACTTTACTACTGTAGTATAAATTGTTCAGTTTGATATTATAATATTATGACAATCATTAGAATAAGGTAATGAAAGAAGGATGGAAAGATAATGTGAAGTACTCAAAAAAATAGTTGATCCAAGTATTTTTTCTTCAACTTCATTTTCTACCAGTTTTTGAATTTCCTTTTTATTATTTGTAAATACACTAGTATCTGTTTTATTTTTTAAAGTAACTTTTTCTTTTAGTATTTTAATGGTTCTGTTTTGAAAGTAAATTGTTTTTTCTTTAACATATAATGAAATGCAACTTGTTTAAAGCCTTGTACCTTTCTATTATTAACATATGATGTTCTGATTATTACTTTCTAAAATTGACAACTTGAATCATTTTTTACCTGTAAGCATTAAAACATAATATTGTTAATGGCGATTTATATAAAAGAAAAATTAAACTCTGCAGGTAATAATGGTATTAATGGATGATCCACTCCCTCTTGATTGCAAAGAAATAGGTAACCAGCATCATGATTTTTTTCTTTAGCAACAAAGACATTTTTTGTTACTTCAGAAGTGAAATCAAATGCCTTTAATTTATTATGTAAATCCAAATCATGAAGGCCAGAAGAATAATCAAATATTATCCAACTGCCATTTGTTCGTTTAAAAGCTTTTCGATTATTAGAATCTTGCATAACAAGTGCTGTGTACCATTTAAAAAACATTATCTAATATAATAAAAATAAATCATTATTTACTAATATATGAAAATCTTTTATTTATACATAATGACATATAAATAAACTATTTTTTTTTAGGTTATTATGTAATGCTCTGCAGTTTTTCTTAGTATGGTTTCGTTTATAAAAAAAAATTGCGTTCATAAGAAAAAAGTAAAGTCACTTTTTTGCTATTTTAACGAAAACTTTACTAAATAATAAAACTTTTTTTTACCACAAGTTGAAAGTTGAAGTTCTCAGAAGCTGTTAACTACAGTTTTCAAGTTATTTTAACATTTTTTAGAAAAGGTAAACTATACTAATTAATGATTACGTAATTTCCCTTTACCTTTAATTTTCATACTGATATATATGATTATCAACCTAATAAAATTCCAAAATGATATCAAAATATGTACTAATGATATACTGCGTATCAAGGCTTATATTATAGGTTGTTGAAAGTTAAATAGATAGATAGATAGATAGATAAATTACAGTATAAATTTGTCAAAAAAATTTTGTAATGTACAATACGAATACATCAGGTAGTTGGAAATAAAAATTTTTAGTATAAAATATTATTAGTATTAATTTTTGAATCCCTTTTATTTACATATACAACGCTACAATGCTACAACGTGTCTGCATTTTACTCGTACACGTATTTTTTTTTGTGACTTTTTAATTGATTATGTATTACTTAATCATGATTATATGTCCGCAAGAACCATTGATATCATTGATATCAAAGCTTGTATAACAAAAAAAAATATATTTATTTTCCTCTTCCCTTTCTCATCTTTTTCTCTTCCCTTTTTTTGAGGTCCTATGCAGTCCTTTTTCTTTTTTTAATCACACATCTCTCATTCCTCTATCCTTCAGAAGAAAGGTAACCCACCTTTAACTTATTTTTCACACAATAAAGTCCCTATCTAGGTGTCCCTATCTAGGTCTAGTCAAAGGTTAGGGCAACATACATCAAACAAGCAAAAAAATGTCGTAAAAAAAATACAAAACCAGTGGTATCCGTCATAGGTATGTATTGCGTTTATTGTGCGGGACTGCCTTCAGACAACATATAGGTAACAAGTTTCTCTTGGAAACTTGTTTTTTAGGTAAAAAATATATTAGAAACCATCCTGTCAGTATAGACGATTTTGTGGTCCTTTTTTATGCTTTTCTGCCCTGTCAAGGCACTATATATATTACCTTCACATTTAGTTTCTTTCGATTTTCTTTAGGCAGGTTGACTAAAATCAATGAAAATAGTACTTTTAAGACTATCAAGATGACGCCAAATTTGATATTTAAAGGACAGACTAGAGCTGTTATTTGAGGCTAGGACACATCATTAAGTGGTAAGTATAAATTATAATAGTTTGCCAGATGGACGTATATGTAGGTGTGCACTGCAGGGTTCACTGAAAGTCTTCCGGATGGTGAACTGTTATGATTGACATAGGGGTTTATGTGCTCGTAGTACGTACCATATGCTACAGGCTAGTAGCCATCTGCTTCATGCACAAAGTCGTAGCTACAATGATGCCATATAGGTGATCCCCAAGCTGATTCATATGGAAGGGCAGGCTGTGGTCCCGTTGAAAATGACACATATCCCCCTATGTCACTTATTTAGTTGTTATTATTGAATACTATATGAGTCCATTTACCATAGATCCTATGATGGCCATATGGGTGTCCTGGGGTTCCCTGCTTAGGCATAATTAACAGGGTGGTAAACCTCATATAGTATGAGGTGATAGTGATTAAAAAACTTTGTAAATTTTGTAGGGTATGTATAATAAGCGTCTTAACGTTTGGCACACTTCCTATTCAATTATGGCTATTAATCAGGGTAATTCTAAAGTGTACTATATATATATGGTGGTTGAAGAGGTTGAAGATATGAACTGGAATATAGATTTTACTCTTATAGATAAATAAAGCTTTTCAATTATGGGAGTTTTTCTTTATATTTTGTTTTTCTTTTTTTTCTTTTTTATTTTGTTGTTTTCTTTTTCCCTTTTTAATTATAGATACAAGGTAGATTACATTCCTATTGAACTAGCTTTTTTTTTTTTGAAAAAAAATCATATTTTTTTTTCGTGTTCATCTTTATAATTGACTTGCTAAATACTTAAAAAGTAAATGTAAATTTTGTGTATGAATGTATATGAACGTATAACCTGTATATGATAATAAAGCACATGTCTATAATAGGTCGTAGCGATCATCGTATTACAAGATTCTCCAAAAACAAATTAGAAAATATATAGGATAATATATCGTATATAATATATTGACAATTTTTTTCGTGAAATACAATCTTTATAGAAAAGAAAAAATTCTTTAGATTCTTTCTCATAAATATCCTACTTAAACACATATAAGCATGTAAGAACATTATATTTTTAATATATAATATTTTTTAAGAAATTGTATTTCCAACAAAAAATCTAATAATGATAAATATTTAACTTAACTACGTTGAAATTATATATCAATAATGAATATTTTGAGTATTATTTTATCAAACTTTAATGCATAATCTTATATTTTTAATAAATAGTTTTCGGATGATTAAAACCAAATAATTGGTCGGTCTAATCCACATTAGACTAATAGTTGAAATTCATTCACTAATAATATTATTAATTTGATGGGGCCGTTCATAAATAAATCTTCGCTACTATCTAATAATTTTATTATTATGTTAATATGAGATTGTTAAGATATACGACCAAAATAAAAATTACTGGGTTATAAACTGACGATAGCAATTAAATCAAAGTACCTAAAGAATTCGATTGAATCATAAAAATATATTGAATCTATTTATATATTACTGCACACATGCATGACGAGAATATGATAGTTAAAATCATCAAGGACATTGTAAATTTCCATTGGCAAATTAGCAAATACTGTATTTTTATGGAAAAAAATTACAATCGCATATTAAATGTGTTATTAATTACTATAGAGTATAGAGGAAATAATGATGGTGTTCAATTTAGTAGTAAGAATTGTCAACTGTTAACCGGCCAAAAATAATCATCGCATTTATCAAACATAAATTATAATCTGGGTAATACATTTTAACATATCACTGATAGATCTGTAACAGATCTCGTGTCATATTTGCATAAAGAACGTTGTACCCTCATAACATAATTAATAATTACGTAACTTCTTGAGGGCATGTCCTTGGATGGGACAGTCTGGGACAGTCCAAGTCCTTGGTCAAGAACTTTTAATGTCTGGGTCATATTTATTAAAATGTAATTAAGGATATCCTGATCCTATTTTAATAAAAATATGGGTTATTACAGTGAGACAAGTTAAATAATTCACATTGATAGGAATATCATAATTTAAAAGATTTCACGTTTAGTTCCTCTAGGGGTCGATTGCTCTGATAAATCTCCACTACCAGAAGCGTTACTTTGTTTTCGTTAACTTATTTTACGTAATTGAGACAATTATCTTGGAGTCTGGGGCATTAAAAAATCCTTGGGAGTTGGGACACTATAATCACAACCCTGTTCCCGGGCATCGAAAATTTCACGTGATTTTAACCAATCATATCATTCATATGACATCAACGTAGTAGATCATGTGAACGTGAAATTTATCACGTTACGCAAAGTTAACGCCCTAACGCTTGATGTCCAAATTCTGCCGCTTTGACCGAATGACCGGCCGATCTGGCTGACAATGAGCAGCGAAGTTGAGCGGCTAACTTACTTATTATTTCAGCCGGCCAGCCCACGGAAATGAAAATATCCTCCATAATTTTACAAAATCCGTTCTTTCTCTTTTTTTCGATAGTTGATAAGGGTTAAATTTTTTATATAGGTTTTCACCTTTTTCACCTAGAAGCGTGAGAAGCGTGTGATGCGTGCGATGCGTGTGTGCGTACATTGGTTATACGTGTTACGCATTTTATTATGTTCCACATGACAATAGTTCTAAACTAATATATAAATACATGCCGATTATACAAATATATTGACCGATTGATTATTCTTTCTGATAAATAATTATGTCATAGATAAATTAGGATCTGAGGAAATCATTTTTTAGAATTTCGGAAGATTATCATGTTTAGGTAATTGGTTCATAATTATTATTTGTACCCATTTTTTTTCGAACATTTTTTTTTTTAAACAAAAAATATATACAATATATATATATATTTTATTATTTTATGTTTTATATATTTTATTTATTTATTTTTTGGTAAATTTATAATAGAATTTTTTTTTTTTTCTTTTTTTACAAATAATTTTATTAACCAAATATCGTAATTATAAAAAGTTGAGTGTGTTACACCAATTTAATGAAAATAAAGGGGGGAAATGTTAAATTCCTTTTTTTTTTTTTTTCCTTTATTGGTCCAACCTTAAAAAAAAATAAAATGGATAATCGAAATTTTTAATCGATCATTCATTTGAAGATTTTGTTTATATATAATTTATTATTTTTTTCCAAATTTATATATTTCGATATTTTCGATTGGTCAAAAAAAAAAAAAAAAAAAACGATGAAATTTTTTTTTTTTTTTTAACAAATTTTTTTTTTTTTTAAAAAAAAAACACCTTTTTTTCTTTAGGATGGACTTGGACTTGGACTTCAGAACGACTTGGATGGCTTGAATTTCGAAAGGTAAGTGTAAATTTCTTTTTCTTTTGTCTTGGAACGTCACTAAACATTCCTTTACTTCATTTCTTTAGGGGACACCTGCCTGGAACTCAATTTCGGCTTGGGCTATAAATGTAAGTTGGGGAGAGTATTTTTGGGTTTTTTTGTCTTTGGGAACGTCATTAACATTCCTTTTGCTTTTTTTCTGTAGGTGACACCCTTCCCAGACCTAGATTTCAGCTTGGGCTATTAAAGTAAGTTGGGAAGTTATTTTTGTTTTTTTTTTGTCTTTAGGAACGTCATTAATGTTCCTTTTGCTTTTTTTCTTTAGGGGACTCCTGGATTTGGATTTCATATAGGTAAGTTGGGGGAGAGTATTTTCAGAATTTTTTTGTCTTTGGGAATGTCATTAACGTTCCTTTTGCTTTTTTTCTTTAGGTCAATTCATCAATTCAAATGCCAATATTAAAGGTTTTTTATGATATCAATATCATATAATTCAATTTTTTAATTTTTTACCACTAGAGGAGAACTATACTTTATTGAATGGTCTAAAAATA